>JAXGGA010000156.1:0-309199 GCA_038373865.1 Uloborus plumipes
GCAAGCTCCGAGCCTAGCGTGACAAAATATAAAAATCAATATTAACTAACATTAAGAATAGAGAAACAGGTCGACTGGCATCGATTAGAAACACTAAAGCTTCATCCAAGATCGATTGAAGGACTATAATATACAAGGATGTAAGATTGAGAAAATAACAGATGAAAGCATTAGAATTAAGCGTTTACTATTATATGCTTAAACAATTTAAACAACTTCATATTTTTAGCAACCTTAAAACGAAGTTAGGTGTTCATTTAATACTTACGTTGCAACCAAAATACTTACACAGACTTGAAGTGATAAACATTGTTGAAATGTTTGTCGAAGAACAATGTAACTATACATGATCCTGTTAATTAGTTTTAAACACATACAGAAGAAATATACTTTCCTTTTATTAGACTCCTTCGAAACTTTGCCGATCGTAAGACTATACCTACAGGTAAATAATAAAAATACTACTTACCTGGTAAATTACATTGAATTTAACTCCAGGATAAATGTTATATGAAATATTGAACGTGACCTTATTATAACTTATTACAGCTATCTTATTTATTAGTTTCTAGTGAAATTTAGAGAGAGAAAATATACATAAATGCATAACTTTGTTCATAACATTTTTTCATTACATTTCGCTTGTTTTAGCAATAATTACTTAAACCTGAGTATGTTGTTTTATGTTTTAAGGTAGACAAATGCTGTTTAAAAACTCATCCAAAACATTTATATTTAAATTTATATTTTCGTATGTGTTTCAATACTTGAATAATAGACGAAACGATAAAGTTGAATTTCGTGCGCATGATTTTTAAAGTATTGCTTTGAGAAGCTTTTATACTGATATGTTTAGGGAAACATATACCTATTCATTTAAACTTTACGAATGGCATTTGAAATTAATAAATTTCGTGCCATGGATGGAAATAGTTTCTTGCATTTTGTGTTAATTTTAATGACCATTTTCTTTATTTTTGAATTTCTAAAGGAAATATAAAGTTTTTTTTCTCTTGAATATATATTACATAAGTTGAGTAAGCAAGAAATACTCCTACATTATTTCCTGATAAATAATGTATTTATTCATACATAAAAGCTTTTTGTGTTTTTGGTTCGCCGAATAATCAGGTATTTCGGCAGCTATCCAGATCAGAACGAAATCACTGTAACTTTACCCATTTAACTTCATTAATTTCTTTTGAGTCCTATTGGTCCTCCCACTCAACGCGGAAGCACGTGATTAAAATTATGACTGGGCTTTGAAAGTTTTTGACTGGTGTTGCTTGATTTTTTTCAGTTTGAAATTCCGATAAAAATTTCTCAATAAGATAATGCATTTTATTTGAAATTTTTGCGACATAAAAATTCATTTAAGATGTCATGCCAGGAATATCTATTTTAGAATTTGATAACACATTATCAGGGAAATAGTACGTTACTTAGAATTGCGAAAAACGTTATGAAAACGTAAAACAGTTCATTAACAGTAATTTAAAATATAATAGAAAAAATAGCTAATTAGCAATATTATTAATTACCTTTTTTATCGAAATTTTTTGACATTTGTTTGATTAAAATAAAGCATTAACATATTTTTAATCATTACTTTTAGAATAGGCTTATCATGAAACTTCAAGAAAAAAATACGATTAAGCTAAATTTTTCTGGATTGATGAAGCTATCAAAATTGTTTCCTCGTATCGACTCACTTGAATTTATTAGATACTGGTTTGTGACACCAGGATGATCTACGTCGTGAATGGCTGCGGAAAACAGGATCGCCAACACCTCCAAGTCTGAAAACACGGACTGAAAACAATAATAAATGTCTTTCAGTGCTTCGAATACAGTCAGTCATAGTTAATGATAGACAAAATGGGAGATTCGTATTAAAGTACTCGAGAAGTGGCTTGGATACTCTCGACTAAACTAATATGCTAATGCAATTTCACGTTGTAAAAGCAATGGTGGCTCCATCTATTGGGGAACTGGTTGTAAAATTTTTTTGTGGTAATAGCATCCGCTCGTTCACTTGATTACTAAATTACTCGAGATATTAAATTAAATCACATGGAATTTGATCACTCAATCATACAAATCTCTCCATTGTGCCAATCATTAGTCAGTACATAAATTCGTTAAAAACTTAAAATTCATTACTTTCAAAAATAGAAAACACAATGAAAGCCTAATTTCACTTTGAACATTCTGGTTACAAAATGCGTTTGTTTTAAGTGAGAATAATATACTTTCGATGGCATAAGCGACAAAGCGCAAGACTTCTTCACTTCGAGTTCGAATCCCGATAAAGATATGGCTGTTACTGCATGGGATAGTATTTCATCTGATCGGATATTAGCGGTTTGAAAATCTTTCCAAGCGATGAATAAGCAAAGGGAATGTGAGTAGGGGTGCCCATTCCCTCCAAGAGCAATGACACTCCTGTCCTCAATACCATGAGGACCCTCAAAACTGAGATCCCCACACCTCCGAAGGAAAAAAAAAAGATAACACTCTAAAAGTTTAATGTACCACTAACCCTCCTCCTTTTGGGCTCCCTTGGAACAAGTTACGCAATCTAAACAAAACTTGACAAAGAAAGGTATTATGAAAATGGGGCGTTCAAAACTTAAAGACAAAATAAATATGTGCACATGTGCTCATAACTTTCTTGTAATTACAAGCAAGTTATAAAGTTGAAAAATTACTACTTTCAATTATTGCGAAAAAAAAACTGTTTTCTTCAATTAAAGCACAGCGTTTACGAACTTAAAATAAATAAATTTAATACTGGATCCGGTATTCTAGCGATCATTTAATTAAATATCAAAATGAAATAAAAGTATATTAAAGTTTTTGCCTCAACATTGATAAAACTGAAATTCAATACAAAATATTTTCGAAAGTAAATTCTTTGCTGGATTTTCGACCGAAATATTTTTAACCAGCTTGAAATTCTACTTTTCCATCTAATCGCGCTAGATGTTCCCCCCGACCTCTCCTTTTTTTTTAAATCTGTAATTGACATACCTGGAATCTCTCCCCTTTCTTATATTTTCCGCACATCCAATAAATATGTGTACAATAAAAAATAAAAATTAATTTTGATGCAAATACATTTTAAAAAGATATTTGTATTTCTCCTCCGAAATTTTCCTTTAGAATATATCAATTTACTTTTTCCTAAATAACATGCAATTGAGTCAGGAGTAGACTCCTTCTAACTACTCCCATTCAGAAATAAATCAATAAATGCTCAAACATAAATAAATTTTAAGAAAATAAATAATAAAATACTTTTTCCCTGAAACTTAACGTAAAATTTGAAAAACAACAGTGTAAAATAAAGCTTACCTCTAATGCAGGCATTAGCAATAAAACATGAACTGATTGTGTGACGTCTGCAGCATGACTGCTATTGTGATAGGGCACTTTCAGATAATGATCTTCAAGATTTAAAAGGAAATTAATGAGAGTTTTTGATGGAATCTTAAACGTTTTACACAACTCTCGATCCTAAAAAATAAAACAAAAATACTTTCAGTAAAATGTGAAAATAAATTAGGCTGCAAAATTTTATTTTAAATAAGTACTTGTAATACGTTTAATTTTAGTTTCCAATAAACAATTTCGGTATGCATAATTCAATCCCAAAATGAGTTTAAATTATCGCAAAAAAAAAAAAAAAAAACTATTTTGATTCATTTGACTGGAAATGATGAAAAATTGAACTGCAACGCAAATTTTCAGACATTTTCAGTCAGCATTTACAACGAAGGGCTATCCATATTCTTTAACTTTTTTTTTAATACTAAGCGGTTTTTTACTCCTTTTCTTTTTTTATACATTTTTAACTAATGAAATAAGTAATAAAAACTGATGAAGGTACACAAAAATCTTCAGATTTCAACCACTGACTACGGAACGGCAATTACAGACTTGGTCAGTGCTTTAGAAGAAGGACTTTAAAGGTTCATTTTCAATTCGCCAAGAGGAAAAGGGAAGAATGTATTTTAACCCTACACTGCATGATTTTTTGTACTTTGAAAGACATAGGGTAAGTGCCCTAGTAGTCGGCCATTTAAGAGATCTTTTGTGGATCTTGGCTAACCTAGAACTTTCAGCTATCAATACAGCAACAAAAACAAGGTAAAACTTTAGAATGAATCTTTCTGATAGTGAATCACCTACTTGTTTCAGAAATTTAAAAAAAGATTATGTTAAAATCCAAGCTGTTGTCAACACTAGTAAATGCTCCAGTAGTCGGCCACAGAATCATCTTAGCTGAAAAATAAGCAGAATCGCAATCTTGGATGACGGGCACACCATTCAAAATGAAACGACTCATTACTAATTCAAAAAAAGTACCCAAAACTTAACTGTCACTGGTTGATGATTGAGTATAGGTACCTGGATGTGTGAATGCGTCATATCTGATTTTGAATTAAAAATGTAATATTTATGAGGAGTTTTATGTCATTGTGGCCGACTGCTGGAGACTAGCTGACTACTGGAGCACTTACCCTATAGATGTTTTTGGCGTAATAAGAAAACATTGGAACACATTTTCAAAAAAATAATTTTGAGGATAGATGGTTATATTTGTTTTAAAGATACCTAAAACTTGCTTTTTATGCTTGAGTTGCCTTATGCATGGTCATAAGGAAAAATCGTCCATGTAGCCAATTGGCAACGTTATGCAGTGTAGGAATTATTGAAATATTACGTGCTTTATGAAATGTTATTTCTAAAATAGGTAGCCAAATCTAAAATTCTAAAAAATAAAATCTATAATCTAAGAAAGACTGTTCCATGCTCTAACTAGAGCATGGAACAAGTAGCAAAGGATCTAGCTTCTGGTTCAGGTGGGGGTTATTTTTGGAAAGGGAGGGTTCAAAATGCAACTTTTGGGGAAAAAAAAAAAAAAAAGGGTATTTGATGATTTTCCTCCAAAATGCAGTTTTAGGCTGTACGAGCTTAAACTTAAGCTATTCTTATCATAGCCAGACTTAGTAGCGGATTAACAGTTTTAGGGGTGCTGTCGCAATGCTATAGGGATAGGAGGTGCACCTAGGGAAGAACAGAGAAACAGAAGACATTTTTCACGTGCATTTTTGGATCATCTTCGGGGTCTCGTAGTCTGGGGAGCTCTCTATATTTGCGGCATATGCGACATGATAAATCCGTTAAAGATCAGACTGTATACTGCTACAGCAAACATGTCATCTGAGATGAGATAAGTATTATGGTTTGTTTCGTCCCTTTCTACCTTACTAGCTCTTTATTTATTATTTTGACAGTCAATGTTGTTAATATGGTACAGGTGCCACGGAGGTATATAAGATGAACTGGAAGTTAAAAAAACAAAAAAACACTTGATTTCGTAGTAGGATGATCAACGGTAACGCGTACTAAGTACACAGCTTGCACGCTCTCGCTGATCCTACGTATTACAAAGCTACGTGGTCTGTTTACGTTTCCAGTTCACCCGTCATCCCTCCGTAGCACAATTATACCTTTTACGCTACCCGCGTAGAAGGCTTTCTTTATGCAACAGAAATTGGAGACACATTTCAATTTAAAAGCTAATTTGCAATACACCACCAACTCGTTTATTCCATCCAGTTTCGTGCTTTTTGGCACTCGTCAGCATGGAATAGGAATTAAACGAGCTGGAGGCAGAAATCCTCTTATAGAGCAAAGAGATCCAAAAAGGCAAAAAAAAAAAACTGGTAGCTAATGTGAAATTAGAGTGCGGTAGTTCGCTAATGTTCTAATTTCACATTAGCTACCATTTTTTTTTGGCTCTCTTTGCTCTATAACAGGATTACTGCCTCCAGCTCATTTTATTCCTATTCCATGCTGACAAGCGCCAAAAAGCACGAAACTGAATAAACGAGTTGGTGGTGTATTCTATATCTCTGCCTTGGCCCTAGCTTAGGGGCGGTTACTTACTGCTTTATAAAACCTAATTATTCTTGTTTATGGGCAATTCTACGGTAATAGACGCATCAGTTTCAAAAAACAGCTTGCAAAGACTATAAATATTTTAAATTTTTGTTATATTTCACTAACTTTATAAAGAACATGGTCCTTACTACCATATAATGCTGTTACATTTTAAAGATTTCCAGAAAAAAATTGAAATAATAGCATTTTCTGCATAACAGACGTATTTTGTAATATACGTCAGTTACGGAGCCAAAAAACCATCATATAAATAGTATTTCTGGTAATCATCAAAATTTAACTGTATTATATAGAAGTAGTGTTCATGTTCTTCAAAAATTCATGCAATGGAACAAGGATCTAATATATTTGATGCCTCAGCAAGCTGTTATGTGCAGCAATCGTTTTTTTTTCAAAGTATAATTGCTTGTACGCACCAATTCACGTAATATATTAAAAAAAGATGCAGTTTTAACGAATAAAACACACGTAGTCTGGTTCTTAAACGATGATTTCTGATCAAAAAAGATTAAACATTTCCATTTGTTGAAATAGGGGTGAGAGCAGCTGGTTTGACTTGACAATAACGGTTATATTAGTACAGGGGCAGTAAATAATTTCTCTTCTTTGACCCTTCAACCTAAATATAAACGAGCTGCTCGTCAAGCTCAAGAGTATTTTTATCCGATCTAGACCGCTGTTAGCTCAAAAGTTTATTTTGTGTAATTTTAATAGTTTTTAATCCGAAAAGTGTCAACTGATCTTTTCTTTTTGAAATTTAAGCAGTCTCTCTTTTCTTTCTTATTGTCCTCATTAAGTTTCAGAAACTGTAAGTGTGTTGAAACTTCTCGCTTTTTTAATTGAAAAATTTTGAGAAAAGCTGTTTTAATTTAAGTTTATTTTTATGATACTTACCCTAAAAATTTTGTAACTGACAGCTGTCAGCGGATGATTGTTTGAACATTCAGCTATTCTGAATATGTCGACGCCCCATCGATCAACATCCTCTAATAGCTAAAAGAAATCTAATATATTAGAATACAAAGTTAAATCATATCTAATCAAATAATTGTTTTCTGATAGTTAAAATTGTTTCTTTATTGATTACTTACATCCTCAGTCTAATAGCTGTTGTCGAGTAACAATCTCACTGTAAGCGTATTTTTACTATTATTATACTATGGTGTTTTTTAAGAAAACTTTCTTTAACAAAATACACCGATTAAGACATTTTTTGCAATGCTGTGCGATATGAGTTAAATTGAAGCTACTCAGCATGCATTAACGAGTTTCATTTATTAAATGTGATGAAAAGAGATTTGTTGAAGATGTTAGTAAAGAAAAGCAAAATACCACTGGAAAGAAAAACAGAAGTTCCAATAGTTGCTAATAGGAGCATGTAAAATGTATAAAACTGCTTAAATACTTACGTTGAATATATAGAGAAGCGTGAAGCAGTGAAACTGAACTAAGCCTCTTCATTTTAGGCTTTGAAGGTCATGCTTCATACGAGCACAGTTCTTGTAGACTAAGGACAGCATTTTGAACGCAACAAGAAGTATCTGCAGCCAAATGTAAAGTATAAAAATCCGTGTATAATTATCTTAAGGTACCCAAATTCTAATCTCACCTAGATTGAAATTAAGCTTGGAGTCGAGACAAGTACCGTTGGAGTTAAGGCAGTGGTTTTAATTTCATCCTTTCTCATTCTTCTAGACCTTTACACCGATAGAAACATTAATTCAAATTTCTGTCATTGAAATCTGTAGCAGCAAATACTCCAGATCGTTACGAGAAATCATCCAGGTTGGTGCTAAATTTGGTGAGATGTCACTGATTTGTCACAAAATTCGATAGGAGTAAGTGAGACGTTTTGAACTGTTTAAATATTTACTTTGAATACACAGAAATGCGCGAAACTAAATTGAACCTCTTCGTTTAGGATTTGGAAGGCTATGTTTAGTATGAGCGCAGTTATTGCAGATAAAGGATATAATTCTGGACGTAACAAGAAGTATCATCAGCCAAATGTAACGTATCTAAAGAATTAAGCATAAAACCCGTGTATAATTAATTATCCTGAGGTACCCAAATTTGTAACCTCACCTAGATTGACATTAGAATTGGAGTCGAGACAGGTACCGTTGGAATTAAGTCAGTGGTTGCAATTTTGTAATTTCTCATTCTTCTAGACTTGTACGTGCTAGAGACATTAATTCAGACCTATATCATTGAAATCTATATCACCAAATTATCCAGATTGTTACGAGAGATCATCCAGGTTGGTGCTAAATTTGGTGACATGTCACTATTTGTCACAAACTCGGCGAGGTATTACCAATCCTGTTGGCACAAATCAGCATTATCTCTAACCAAATGCCAATCAAACGCCGAAGGTGGCTGTCCCCAAGCAGATCAACAAGAAGAGGCAAAGCCCATTGTCGCCGAAGTTTCGCCATGTCCGTAGTCAAATGTGAAGCAGTCACTGAAAGCGACTGCTCAGAGGTGTAGTATGCTCAGCGAAAAAAGAAAATTAGAGGCAAAATGTTTATTGGGTGAGTTGGGTTAGGTTGGTGTTAATGGGGAAGGAAAAACTCGTAGATTGTAGCATGCAAACAGAACTGAAGAAAGAAATATTCCAGCACTAGATTGATAGTGGTTGTTGATCATGAGCCATGCATTCCAACTGCTGACACTATCAACGCACTTTCTTTTTGAAAAAAAAGAGTTTGCAATGTACCGAACTGACCTTAACCCTTTCTTGCATGGTGGGTCAAAATATGTCCAACCTACTGATAAAATTATTTTTCGGTTAGCAATTGGTATCAACAATTTATTATCCAATCATTCAAATTTACTTGTTAATAGTCGTTATTTCACTCAATAGATGTCACTGCTAAACCGCAGTTTAGTTTATTTGAAAAAAAATATTTAAAACATTTTCCCAAAAGTGTCATAAAAGTATCTAACTTATTTTAATAATTAAGCGATTAATTTTGATAATCTTAGGCAAGTACGTTGTATTTTAATGCTCAAAATTATTTTAAATCCAAAAATATTTTTTATTAAGTATTTTATTGCATTAATTTTGCATTTGAAACAGCCGGGTCAGAGGTTAACCCTCCACACACAGATGGCTCTTTCTTTTTTTTCTAATTTTTGCATCCTTTGTTTTTATTTGCGCGTTTTTGAAGTCTTTGTGATTGCTAAAATGTCGAGGAAAAAATCAATTTACAAATATATCCTTTTTTTATTTGCTTCACTTTATTTTCCTACTGTGAATAATATATAATTTCTTTGGAATACAAATGGCCTGAAATGAACCCGTGAACTGAAATTAGTAACTTCATCAATGCAGTTTTGCTACGTATACTTCTTTTTAAATAAAAGCGGCTTAGCTTATTTTTTTTTCGTTGTGTTTTATTTTTTTTATATTTGATGATTTTTTGTGGTCTGCATTGCTTTAAAAACATTTTTCCATTTCATTATAATGGGTTACTGGATTAAATCGTATTTCTTGAAATAGACTTAAAAGCCAATTACGGAAACAATAACGAGGCTACATAACTACTTTTAACTTTAAAAAAAAGTGGTATTTTACTACGACTCACATTTTTTGAAATGTAAATTTTCAAGTTCTATCATGTTAAAAAATTTGTTAATTTGTTTAGCCAAAATGTTAAACTTCGCAAAATATTCACCGAAGCATGTTCTTTAAAACAAACATGCTTGTAGAAACTTTATTAGAAATAAGTTCATAAACGTACCTTTCTCGAAAATTAACTTCGCTTATAAAAACATTAGTTCTATTATTCCAGTTATTTGAATTATGTCCGAAATTTTTATCTTTACAATGAAAAAGGCAGAAACTCTGCGAATAAATGGGTTGTGTTACTTTAAACCACTCAGTCGTATCGAGGGCTTAAAATAAAGATGTATTTTTCAATTTTTTATTCAATTAAAGAGGAATGCTTTAATCCACCATCGTCGTTTTGACTAAGTTTTTATTCTTTACTCTGACAGCTTTTTTGTCGCTTAAAAGTTTAAAGAGAAAAGTGGTTATTCATTATTACAAAACATGTATTCAATGTTTGTTATAGAGATTTGGCTTTTCGCTAGTTTTGTTTCAAAATAAAATGGATAAGAGGATAAAATGGATAATTCGATGAATAAGATATCTTTTAATTATATCAGTCACGCTTTTGTTGGCATTGAATAATAAGATTTTGTCAGCCATATTGCGTAAGACACAGGGTTATAAATTTTTTGAGGAAACAAGACTCCGCCAACATTTAATATTTTTTTAAAATTAAAATTTAATTTTATGAAAAAAAAATGTATGTCGGACATAGTGGGCGTGTCTTCTTTGGTGGAACCAAAATAAGTGGTGATATGTGTGCAATAACACTTCAAGCACAGCTATAGCCGCATTAATTTGCAACACTTTCATAATGATTACATGTGGACTTGTCAAATAAACGGATCCATAGACTTACATTGAGCTTTTATAAACGTCGTTGAGCTGCATTATACATTTTTCTTAAATGTAGAAGTTATATTTCTAAAAGTCTACCTTAGGAAGCTCTCAATCAATTAGACAAATGCAAGACTTTCTTTGGCCATAAAAAACATGTATTTTTTTCTCGGAATTTGCATTCTTTGGATTGCAAATTCTGAGATACTCTATTATTCCGAAGAAACTTTCCATTTTAAACATATAGTGTTCACCAAGGAACATAACTCCGGCTCCGGTTCTGACATTGCGGCTGTATGTTTGCTGTTGCAGCATGAATGTTTTCCTTTTATCAATGTAAATTTTTAATAATTCATTATACATTTTTTCTCGTTTCAATCATTAATTGGTCTTTGTTGTCACCTAAAACCCTCCATATTAGTCTTGAAGCTTCATATTAACATCCTCTCACGCATTCAATTTGACTTCATATAATCAATTAGAACCACTTGCCGAAATCGTGAACTAATGACTAATCTTATTCAGATCAGTGAAAAACCATCCCCAGATAAAACAAACTTACGCATCTCAATTCCTCTTCCCTAGCAGTTTCGACTCCATACTTGGGTAATACGCAAAAGCTGTTGCAGCATGTACGTTTTCTTTTTATAAATGTATGTGTCTATTAATTCATTATATATTTTCTCTCGTTTCAATCATTAATTAGTCATTGTTGTCACCCAAACCCACCATGTTAGTCTTGAAGCTTCATATAACCAATATGAACCACTTGCCGAAATCGCGAACTAGGGACTAATCTTATTCAGATCAGTGAAAAACTATCCCCAGATAAAACAAACTTACGCATCCCAATTCTTCTTCCCTAGCAGTTTCGACTCCATACTTGGGCAATACGCTAAAGCTATTACTATGACAAACTGTTTTCTTTATGCCAGAAATTCTGGACATGGCTCTTCCAGCTTTACCCTTTGACTTCGGAAGAGGTGCGATTGTAACTTCTTCGGTCTCTTCTTCCTCTTCCTCTTTCAAAGTATCGAGGTCGAATTCTTGCTTCTTATCTGAATGAATTGAAAGATTTGTCAATATTCATTCAAACTGAGGGAAATCCAGCGTAATAACCAACACCCACTCACCATTTGGTTCCTTACCTAAGAAAGTACTACATATATAATCTGATATTTGACTGCCAGATTTGGACTCAGAGGAAAAGTGGCTTAATTCCTTGTTCAGCATTTTCTTAAACTGAAATGAAACAAAAACAGTGCCATATTAGCTAATTTTACATTAAACAAAGGTTTTTTTTTTCATATAGTACCTCTAAAAGATGCTGTGATGCATGCAAAAAAAGCTTGTTTAGTTTAGTAAATAATTATTTTACAAAGAAAAGATATATATTTGAACGTTTTAGTACATTTTCTCTATTTAACGTGTCCGAATGCATTCGAATCAAAATTTCTAACGCTTGTAGCATTATGTTTTTTAAGTTAGAACTAGAAAAAAATGAATAAGATAGTTTTATTTTTTGTATAAATAAATGAGTAAATAAAAATAAATAAAATAAATTAATTTATAAAACAGATGAAAAGCAAATTAAAAATAAAAAAAATTAATAAAAATAGATAAACAAATTAAAAAAAAAAAAAAACAAATTATTTCAAACTGGTAAAAATTTTTACATGTGAAAGCAAAATACTATTAAGCATGGGTAAATTATTCAAAATTAGTTATATAACTTTTAAAACCGTATAAAGACTCAAATCAAAACTAATGACTTTTCGACGGAGTGATAAAAAATGATAACAATATTAAGTTGGCTCCTCGTATTTTGAGGTATGCATTCGCACCTTGGAATAGCTCTTTGCTCAGAACTTTTCTTGCACTATATATAACGTCACACTTTTTTTCCTCTCGTTAAAAAAATCCTTTTGGTAGTATCAAAATTTTAAAAATTTCATTTGATTTTAAGCGGGGAATTTAGCTATGAAGAGTTTACGTTATTTTCCAAACACCTTGAACTTAGATTACCACAAAAGCTACGACTGATTTTATGACTGTTGCTTCTCTTTTTGTGAAGTGCTAGTTAAAATATTTTAGTTTAAAATTAATAGTTCGACCGTAGAAAAACTTAACTCTGTAAAGAAAGAAATAATTTTGACTTACTTTACTAAAGGCCATATCACCAACGGACCGATGAGCTTGAATCGTTTCCAGTTGTTCTAAGCACCAATCCAACTCATCGAGCGTTTCAGACGCCAACCTTTCCTGTTCTTCTTCTAAAAATGAGAGAAAAAAAACGTTGCGTGACACAATACTTGTCTTGTAAATTAGAGAATAGTAATAAACTATTTCTCACGTAATTTAACTAACATATATGAACCACTGTTATGCTTTTGTATGTACCTTAGTCCTTTATGTATAAAAACATGCATTTAAATTTAATTTAATCTTTGAAGTACTTTAGAACGCATTCAATTTGACTTTCAAAGAAGAAGATCAAACCTTGTAAAAAAATGTTAGCCAAATGAAAATACTATTTACAATAAAAGTTAAAAGGGGATATCATAGAAGAGGGCGACGTAAAAGAAAAGTAATATCTCTCTAAGGCTAGCTTCGGTTGGTCAGAGCCGTTGTTGATATTTTTGTTCTCCTGTAACCTTTGTATTAATTGCATAGGATGAAGAAACCCAATGTGACGATACCTCTAAATATGAGGCACCTCTTTTTATTTTAATAGTTTTTAGTAGATGAATACGACATCAGCGGAGATTTTTAGAATTAGATTAGAAAAAATTATAAGGGTGCCTATAAAAAGTAACATCCTGAAAACTGAAAATTGTCGTTATAGAGTTAAATTAAATTATGGACGATTGAGCGTATCTATTTTAGGTGGAAAACACCCACTCTGATGCCTAAATCAAGACACCCATAGTGGGATAAAGAAGAACGGTATTCTTTCAAGAGGAAATCGACTCCGAAATTCTCCAAAAAGCATACACGCATAAAAAAGTTTAACTTCGCCTCCTGGGAAGGGATATTCTGGATACAGCAGTACCAACGTCGTATATCTCTTTATGCATAAGCTCACTTGTTTTGTATTGAAAAAGGCGTTTATTGTAAAGCCAAAACATGTGTTTGCAGTATTCTGCAAGTTTTGTGCAATAAAAAGTTGATAATTTTAATTTTAATGTACAGATATTCTCATAAAGGCTAGCAAATAGTGATTCCGTTATTGTATGGGCCGGATTCGGTTGGGGAAAAAATTATATAAAATTTATAGTAGACATAGTTTGAATACTTAAGACTACAGTTGCACTACAGACTTGAAATAAGCCATTTTCTCTAGATAGCAAAAATTTGCTCAAAATTATTTGTAAAATCGTGTGTGTCGTACAATCCCGAAGCGTATTTTTGAACCAATACTAAACACTGGAGACAAATCTTCTTTTTATTAAATTGTGATTCTTGGTTCAGTGGACCTCTCTTAATGAAACAGCTGCTCCTAAACTATTTTTATTTCTTTAAAATTGCTGTGCTTCGTATAGTATTTAAGAGCCATTATTTTGAAATTCAGATAAGGTGTGGCAGTGACCATTTTTGATTTTCCTCATTTTTTTATATGTCAAAGTAGGTCGTGAGAAATGAACATTCTGAAGTTTGGAGCCCAACAAAAAAATTTTGTTCGCTCGGTAAAAATTCCCAAAGTTTGATGTTATGCAGCGCTTTTTTGGTAAAACAGCTGAAAGACGCATTTCAGTGCGCTGTAGTTTTTTACAGAAACGACACCCTATGGTTATGTTTACATTTATTGATTGTACAATGTGTAGTTATGAGGACCCCATAGTTATTTGGGTTGGGGTGTGTTGCTTTCTTTAGTTAAGGGGCCGCAAAGTATGGTTTTTAGACCATTTTCGCTCGACTTTGAACTGCGTTATTTCCCCCCTAAACGCAACCCCCTGAAATTTTTTTAACATATACTGAAAATTTATACTATGAAGAGAATATGTGGCACCAAAATTGTTTAATATATCATTGCTTTGAAGAGAAAAAGACTTCGACATTTTTTCAAATTTTCAAAATTTGCGGTTTTTTGATCGCATTTAATTCAAAACAGCAACTCTAGGGAAAAAAAGCTTTTATGGATTATGGAACCCACAGATGTGTAGAATAACGTAAAAAAGAAAGTTGCGTGGGGTCTCGTCTCGTTTTCAAGAAAATAATTTTTTTTGTTACTCATTTTAATGCTTTTTTCTCATAGTAAAATGTGTCCATCAAGTAGGTCAGATCTGCTGAAACTCTAAGTATATACTAATGACATATTTAAATTTGTATAGGGAAAGAGAAAAAGACTAAAAACACTTAATTTTGCCTAAATTTTTTATAATTTTTAGTTTTTTATTTTCAATTAACTCAAAAAACGTGAAATCCCGAGACTATTATTGAATGCACATATTACTAGCTTTGAAATATTGGAAAAAGTAAATTCGGAGAGGTATCTTCAGATGCATTCTAGTGTGAGGTCACAGTGTCTTCCCGAAAAGTTTCATGATTGAAAAATTTTACTGATGATTCGGCAAAGTTGGAAACAATACTACAACATTGAACTTTTCTATTTATTAATTTTTTACATGTTATAATTATTTTTTATATTATATGATACCTGCATATGTGTAAAACGACGTACAAAATTAAGCGGCCAGGGGTCTCTTCTAGTTTTACAGAAAAAAATGTAGCAGGTTTTAATACGTTCTCCCGCAGTAAAATGTGTCCAGTATGTAGGTCAGATCTGCTAAAACTTAAAATATATGATAATAATTTATGTATCTGTGTATGGTAATTTTTGAGTAAAAAGTAATAGTGGAATTCATACACAGCATTTAATTGTGTCTGAATTTTTAGAACTTTTACCTTCTTATTGCAATTATATCAAAAAACGATAAATCGTTAGTGAGGGAATTATTGAATTTACATGTTACTAGCTGGCAATGACTGGAAATATTCGAAAAAGTAAATACTGTGAGATATTTTTAGAGGCTCTCCAATAGGAAGTCAAAGGAGGTCACTGTGATCTCCAGAAAATTTTCATATTCGGAAAATTTTTCTGAAGATTCAGCAACTTTAGAAACAATACTGCAACATAGAAATTTTCTATTTATTTATTTATTTTTTAAATGTGGGCTTGATCGTATTTTATCATTCAGAAAAATTGGGAAATTTCTTTGGCAAATTAAGAACATCTTCTTGAGAAGTATAAGATACTCATGGGCACTGGAACTTAAATTTTTACAGAATACGATCAAGCACACGTGAGAAAAATGTATCATTAAAAACTCTCAATGTTGCAATAGTTTCCAAATATGCCGAATCGTCAGCAAAATTTTTCGATCATAAAATTTTTCGGGAGGTCACTGTGACCTCCCACTAGAATACATCTGAAGATACCTCACAGAATTTACTTGTTCCAATATTTCAAAGCTAGTAATATGTGCATTCAATAATAGTCTCAGGATTTCACGTTTTTTGAGTTAATTGCAATTAAAAAACTAAAAATTATAAAAAATTTAGACAAAATTAAGTGTTTTTAGTCTTTTTCTCTTTCCCTATACAAATTTAACTATGTCATTACTATATACTTCGAGTTTCAGCAGATCTGACCTACTTGATGGACACATTTTACTATGAGAAAAAAGCATTAAAATGAGCTACAAAAAAATTATTTTCTTGAAAACGAGACGAGACCCCACGCAACTTTCTTTTTTACGTTATTCTACACATCTGTAGGTTTCATAATCCATAAAAGCTTTTTTTCCCTAGAGTTGCTGTTTTGAGTTAAATGCGATCAAAAAACCGCAAATTTTGAAAATTTGAAAAATGTCGAAGTCTTTTTCTCTTCAAAGCAATGAGATACTAAACAATTTTCGTGCCACATATTCTCTTCATAGTATAAATTTTCAGTATATGTTAAAAAAATTTCAGGGGGTTGCGTTTAGGGGGGAAATAACGCTGTTCAAAGTCGAGCGAAAATGGTCTAAAAACCATACTTTGCGGCCCCTTAACTAAAGAAAGCAACAGACCCCAACCCAAATAACTATGGGGTCCTCATAACTACACATTGTGCAATCAATAAATGTAAACATAACCATAGGGTGGCGTTTCTGTAAAAAAACTACAGCGCACTGAAATGCGTCTTTCAGCTGTTTTACCAAAAAAGCGCTGCATAACATCAAACTTTGGGAATTTTTACCGAGCGAACAAAATTTTTTTGTTGGGCTCCAAACTTCAGAATGTTCATTTCTCATGACCTACTTTGACATATAAAAAAATGAGGAAAATCAAAAATGGTTACTGCCAAAATTTCCCTTTTTTGTTCGATTTTCAAAATAATGGCTCTTAAGACTTGTCTTTATCATCTGAACTGATGCAGTTTATAAAGCACTTTATACCCATTAGAAAAATTTTTCCACAACAATTATTATGTCTTTACTGTTGGGCCTATCATTTTGAAACGCACTGTGTTATAATTTATAAATTTTACTTTACATTTCATATTAGCAACGAACACTTTTTAAATATGAAACATGTAGAGTTCTAAAATTTTCTTGATTTCCATTTCTTTTTTTTTTAATGGTGAAAAGTTGCATTTTCATCAAAGGAGTGCCATTTTCCGGCCTCCCCTAGTTGAGTTTTATTGTGTTAAAATTTGTAGTTATAAAGAGAAATGCTTAAATACAGAACTAACTTCAGCAGCTTCCTGATATAATGCAATCGAGGAATATTTGCGATAAACCAAGAAAAAAGAATTGCTACAAACATCGTCAAAAGCCTAAGAAGAATGATTACATTATTCCTGGGAAAAATGTCAGCAAAAATGAATTATTTTGACAGTGACAGTAATCAAAACTGATACTCGTTGTTAATGAGAGTAGTGAAAACAAGACAAAAGAAAATATCTTTACAAAAACAAACATTATTAAAATAGAGAACATTGAAAGAAATCCTACAGGCCAACAAATAAGAAGAAAAAAACTGAAACTTTTCAAATGACTAAATGGGAAATCAACAGGACATTAACTCTGCTACTGCTAGGGGACGATTTTTCAATGCTATATAGATGCGACGACATCGACAAGCATCTGGGTGCATAAACTATTTGTGAACAAAAGATCTTACACCAAAATGCTACAAATACGCATGCGATTGATAAAGTGGACAGCCAAAATAATACAAGAGAATGTTACTGCTATTGTGAAATTCAACTGCAATGAGGAATAAAAAATGAATGCATAAATATGTATGTACGAAAGGTTAGTGAAAAGATTGAATGGAAACTTCAAAACAGCTACTTAAAGAACTATTTGGGCTTACCTTACCATCTCATTAAAAATGCTAAATGTATAAAATTTCAAATGCAAATTGGAAGAATCCGTGGATTTAAAAAAAAAAAAATGTAACGTGCTTCAGTTGATGGAATAAGAGAGATTCTAAAACAAATCAATAATAGCAAGGGCACGGACGATTTCTTAAGATTGTAAATCTTTTCAACGTTGATTTTTTGCACATAATGACAATTTTCTGCTCAGTTTAAAATAAACTTTTTGAAAAGATAATGATTGTCCCATGTTTTATCTAATATTCTATATTTAAAATAAAACTTCAACCTTTCAGTGCTCCGATTTATGATGGATCATCCTTAACTTAGACATCCATTATTTTATTGTATTTATTTTTGAGGGACATGGCAACAACGTATTGTGTGGTAAAGTACAAGAGCTTGTCAAAAAAGTAATGCATTTAGTTAAAATTAAAAACGTATAAGCATCCCAAGTTCAAATAGACAATGTTCAAGTATACTTGCGTGCTAAGCGCAAAAGTGATATCTGCAGTCGAGCTTAAACTGAGATATTACTCTTTAAAGTTTTGCGCCACCATGTATCTGATTCAGATGACACTTTTTTAGAATTTTTGAAACATTATTTCCCGTTCTCAAATGACCATATCATATTGTATATAGGTAAAGTACGTCACAAAGAGCCGCCTGGTGGCGATAACTCAATTTTGTTAAAAAGTGCAAATACGACTTTTGTGCTTAGTACGGCAGTATAGACACTCTTGACTGTATTATATTTAAAAAGCTTACCCGAAAGAGAAGTTTTGGGCGTTGTAGTGGCACTATTCCCTGGACTACCCAACAGCTTCTTCCTGAAATTATAAAATAATTAAAAAATAAGTTATAAAAGTCCAACATGTTAATAGAAATAAATTTGTGATTTTAGATGTAACATATTTGTCTGAAATTCTAGCATCTATAATAATAAAAGCAAGTGTAATGTGTCTGTCTGTCTGTCTGTCTGCCTGTCTGTCCATTTGACCGAGCTCTCCAGCCAAATCTATCGCACGCAGGGACCTGGAATTTTTTACACGGAAGCACAAAGGGGCTGGCCACCAGACCTCGAAGCCCGATTTTCGATTTTTGAATTAGAAAAATTTTAAAAAAATATTTATGAAACTTCTTCTCGAGATCGCTGCTCGCCAATACAATATGTGTTATCGTAAATCCTTACTTCAACGAGCGACCCGATGGTCAAGTGGTTCTGCGCGTCAGATTGAAGTTCCTGATGGAATGAGATCGAATCCAGACCCGCAAGGATTTTTTCGAACAGCTGCATGGTTTTTTTTTTTGAATGATTTTAATGATTGTAATGTCCTTGTGCAGGTACATCCCCTCATGGGGATCTACCCCATATTTTTTTATAGTACAAAATGACAGTTTTGGTCGGATCTTTGTTAAAATTGGCAATGGGGTCCTTCGATGCTGTAGAATTTTCTTATGGACGTTTGCGCCATTTTTGGGGGCTTTGAATCGATTGTGGCAATAAATGGTTTTTGATTTGCGGCACTTATATTATTTTTTCAAAAATTATATACACTATCAATTATATTATGTTAGTTTTTGTACCTTTATAAAATTCTGTATTTTATACCTTGCATTTACGTCAAATTCAAGGTAAATCAAAAATTCTGAAGAAGATAAATATATGTTAAAAATTAAAGTAACTATTTTTTGTGATTTTCATATTGTTTGTGACCAAAAAACATCATTACAAACAAATAAAACGTATCAAACACCATGAGTGTTGAGTTATTAGGCAAAATCTGCTGTGTAATGTTTTTTTTTCACTGCGAGAGGGGGGGGGGGTATGAACGACCATTAAAGTGACACAAATTTTTAAAAAATAAAGGTTGGATCTCCAATTATCTTGCTTCGTAATTTGAACCCGCCCCGGCTGTGCAACGGTACGCGATTAGTCATTCAAAAATTAATGAAAAACGTGATCGAAGCCAGGATTTTAAATGGCAAGTTCAGAGGTGAAAATATACTCATACCACGGATTCCTATTATACCTACAGATGTGCCAATTCAATTCAAACGTATTCAGTTTCTGATTAGATTGGCATTTGCAATGACTATCAACAAATCCCAAGGTCAAACGATGTCTGTTTGTGGCTTAGATTTGAGAACACCATGTTTTTCACACGGACAATTATACGTGGCATGCTCTCGAGTGGGTAAACCATCCAGTTTGTTTGTGTTAGCTAAAGATGGACTAACAAAAAATATTGCTCACGCTATAGCATTAAGATATTGATATTGTTTAATAGTGTTACTGTCGTAATTGTTTAATGATATATAATTTTAAGGAATAAATTATAATAACTTAAAAATAATGTTTGCCTTTTGTTATTTTTATATTCCCTCATCGTTCACAGCGCTCCATGCTTATTTCACGCATATACAACATTCTTACATACATAGAATATACACATTCTACCATACATACATACTTACAATAAGTAAGCTATTTTTTGTTTACACTAGAAATTGCTACTATTGTGATTTGTTGCTATACACACTACTATTCCTGCGCTATTCACTTATCTGCATTTTCTAAATGCACGGGCAACGCCGGGCGGGTACAGCTAGTTGTTTAATAAAACCAAAACTGGTTATTTGCGTACATTTTTCTTCCTTAAATTGTCTATTTTTGTGCCTTAAAATGTAATTGTACAAGAATTGTATTAAAAGTACCTCCTGTTTACTTACTAAGCAAATTTCTTTCAACATTCGTTAATTCTTTTCCGATTAAATAGTTCAGAGCACGGTAGTTATTAGAAGTACATGATATATCATCAGTTAGATAAGTAATGAGCAAAAAAGGCATTTTTTAAGGCGTCAAATCATACAGGATGTAAGGTAAATTTCTCACACACACAATGCGACCCATATCTTTTGAAATCGTTAGTCGTTGATAAATCTTTTTAGGTAAATGTTGTTGACGTGTGCAAAGTTAACAAATACTGAGCAAACAAAGTGTGTCATTGCCTCAACAGTGATAGGACTTCTGAATTTAATTACAGACAAAGACGACACTAGAAATAGTTTCAGCACAAGGAAAAGAAATAACACCTAGTGCACCGGGATAAATCGAACCCACGATCTCTGTCAAGCGAAGTGAAAGCTCTACCACAGAGCCATTTAAATTTGTTTTAAAGAGTTTTTACTGAGATAGCAAAATTAACGTGTCATGTGAGTTTTGAACTAAATTCTCCTCATACACCGGTGCGGCGTGCAGTGCAGAAACATCCAGAATTCCTGCCATTTATCTTTCGGGCAGTGCAGGCGTTAAAACCTTTCGTCAGAACGTGGCGTAAAGCTAACTGTGCAAAGTTATAAGATAAGCTGGAGCCAGATGGTTCCACGAAGTCATAGTTTACTGCCAATTTTCACAGCAAAGTTAATCGCCATAGTTAACAATTTTGGGGCACTAGAGATACAAATGGTGTAGAGAATATTAACGCAACTCTTCAAAGTTGATCGTTCACTGCTGTATTTTTTGGTTATTTTTTCTTCATGGAACAAAGCATGATTAGTGCATTTACCAATATATGCCGTGACCTCGGTACCTCAGAGGTAGAAGTTTAGCCTCGAAATCAAGAGGTTGCGGGTTCGATTCCCGCCAATGCATTGGGTGCTATTTCCTATCTTTGCGCTGCAAATTTTTCTTGTTTTGTGTTATATATGTTAATAAAGAAGTCCAACCCCTCTGTAGTCAATTTCACCTTTGTCTTGAAAGTGACTACTGTCTGTCCATGAAAGCTGCGCTAAGCACTCGAGAACAGTTCCGCCTAAGAAGGATAGATAGGTTGTGGGTGATAACTTTCCGAAGTTTTAAATTTAAAACTTGCATTTGCTATATCTTTTTGACGTATTCAACTAAACTATGTATTTGAAATTAGCATTGTACTACGTTGTTTGATACATTTCAAAATAATTTTTATTATTCTTCCCCTTATTGTTATCTTACCTAACATTCCTATTTTGGTAAGATCAGAGAAGACCTGACGCATGCGTAAATGCGTGGTAGATTTTATCTAAGAAGATCAGACAGTATACTATTAGACGACAACAACAACCAATATATGCCATCAAAGCATTCGTTTTTTCAGTCAGAGGAAGTGATTTCAGGTTTCAATCAACAACCAGATAGTGATCCACCACATTGGCATAAAACGTAAATCGGCACATGTGCGATAAGGGTTAGAGTGGCATGTTGGGTACAATTGTAATTATCAACAATTGTAACAAAGCAATTGCGTATCGTTTCACCCAGTGAGGCCCCATATCTAAACCCTAACTGTCTGATTTACTTAGGTAAAACCTTCGGCGTATTTACGCATGCGTCAGGTCTTCTCTGATCTTACCGATACGATAATAACAAGGGGAAGAATAATAAGAAGCATATTGAGCCGTATGAAACAACGTAGAACGATGCTAATTTCAAATGCATTGTTCAGTTGAATCTGTCAAAAGGATAGCAAAAATGTCAGTTTTAAATTGAAAACTTCGGAAAAAACTTTCCACTCACAACTCATCACCCCTTTTTTTAAGTGGAATGGTTCCCGAGTGCTCGGCGCGGTTTTCAAGGACGGA
Organism: Uloborus plumipes; assembly: GCA_038373865.1. NCBI lineage: Eukaryota > Metazoa > Arthropoda > Arachnida > Araneae > Uloboridae > Uloborus > Uloborus plumipes. The sequence goes on from JAXGGA010000156.1 coordinate 22,413, forward strand.
CAGTACGATTTTTCCTATGAGGTTTTGTTAATGGCAAGGTGTTTGTGTCTCCATTTTCATTGGACATAACCAAGTCAGAGGACAATTTTAAATGCCTGAGTAGCAAAGGATACTTGTTCACGAGCGATTCAGAAACCGTACCGTAAAATGGGGGTGAATCGGAACACTTTTCAGCTTTGATTGTAAAAAAAGCAGTTAAAAGATTTTTTTTTTAATTTGATTTTTTGGGTAAAAACTTCGGTCTTGCTTTACTTTTGATATTCCAAGCAAAGACAAAACATTTTGAACAGTTATTATTAAAATATATAGGAAATTATGGGTGTTCCGAATCACCCCGCTGATAGGGGTCAATCGGAACACATGTTAAAATTTTTATTTTTTTCAATTTAACCTGTAATAGGTCTCACAAACATGAGTAATATTGATGGGGGAGAATAAGAACAGATAATTACTGTCAAATAAATGTATAATTTCAATACCAGTAAACGTTTATAATTTGTCAAAATTCAAAATAATTTTGAACTTATGAAAAATGAAAAGTAATTTTAAGAAATGCTTTTGAATTGAAATACAAAGATTTAACACGAATGGAAGTCACTCATGTCGTCCACAAATATGTACTTGTCCTTAAAACTAGCAATTGTGACTTGGCTTAAGTTTTTTCATAGCATCTCCTGGGATGAACTCTGCCTTTTCTTTAGTTTCTTGAAATCTCTGGGTTTCGGGGATTGTCCTGAAAGATTTTTTCGCTTATTCATCACTGTCTGTGTGCTGGACTTTTACTACATAAAGTCTATATGACTTTCCTCCTCGTATTTTAAGTAAAAAGAAGTCTCCTGGAGAAAAAATCTTTTGAAATCTGCAACTTTTGTCATTCTAAGATCTAGTTGCTCACGAGAAGGGATAAACAGTAATAAATCCTTGTCCTTGTCTTGATTAGAAGAATTGGGGTTAGAATCTTGATTTTTCAAACAGTTTCCTTCAAATAAGTTTGAATTGGAACAACAGAACTAAGTGTTCCGATTCACCCCGCAATTTTTTTTCCCATGGCATTTTTCAGAATTCTTCATTTTTATGACACAATTTATAAAAAATGTAAATTCTAATGTGGTATTCTGTTGTTCAGATACATGTATAATTGAAACATACCACTCTTAGGTTTAAAATATACGAAGGTTTGTTCTTGCATATGAAGTTTTGCAGTCTATGAAAATGTGATGTTTTCTAGCATTCCACGTACAGCCCTCCTTAGAAGCCAGTAGCGTTGCCAGATTGACAAAAGTAATTTTTTCCTACTTCCTATGATCTTACCTTTCTAAAAAAAAATTAATGGCGAAAAATACCCAATAGTATATTTATGAAGAATTTCTTTGTACGGTCTGGAAGTTTTGTTCCGATTGACCCCGCTGTTCCTATGCACCCCATTTTACGGTATTGATATTTTTTTCTTTTACAGGAAGGGCACGTAAATCTCTTATAGAAATTTTGGCAACCAACAGTTTCATTGTGAATTTGTTTCATCAAAACTAAGTAATTACAGAGTTTATTTATGCTTTTCTTATTTTACGTTCAATATAAAACACACTGTATCATGAAGCCTCTTCCATTCGATTTTAACGAAATTTCATTAGATGTCATTCGTGCGTAAAAGAATAAATACTCTTACAAAAGATACTGCAATAATGTCCGTGGGAAGCAATTTTATTAAAAAATATCTGATCAACAAACACAATCAAAATCAATTACGGCGTGTAATTTCTCTTGAAACGATGCATACATTTTTATTAAAATTAAGACATTTATTATGATTGACAGGGAAACAGAGAATGTGTAGTTTATGAAGAAAAAAAATTGAAAGTCATTATTAAAACTTTTTTGGTACAAGTAACTCGCTGTTTGAGAATGTTTCCCGAAAAGTATTAATGGAAAACTAAAAAAAAAGAAACAAAAAAAAAAAAAAAAAAAAATGGATATTATGTCGCATTACTTTTTTTTGCAAATAAAAAAGTAGCATTTTTTTTTGCTTCAAGTCTTGAATTATTTATTTATTTAATTTAGAAGTTTTTTTTTTATTTTCAAGAATTTTTTAAAATCTATCATAACAGCAAATAATTTTTCAAAGTAGTTAATTCCCAGTTTTGTAAAATTGGGAACATGAAAAAGAAATTTAAACTTATTTCTGTTGAAATTCAAATTTAAGTCTAAAGCTTTGTGATACTTTTATTACCTATTTCACTTTTATATTGCGTGTGCAGTTTTATATAGAAAAATATTTCTTTTAGTTCGGCTGAAAGAAAGTATAATTAACGTTTCGGAACAAGTTGCATGTATTAGGTACGATATGAAATAATATGCTTAAAAAAATTAAATAAGAAAACAAAAATTAAGGAAATTATACATTTAATGTGCGAAACAAACTTTTCCAATAAAACTTAGCAAAAATGACCCATAAGTGGCTGTCACTGAGTTATTTTAATGCTAAGTTCGTGGATCTTTAGAACAGGACAGACACTTTCCCACATGATAAAGGGGAAAAAAAACCTTCTCAATTGATGCCAGTGAATGCAATACTGGCTTAAAAAACAACTCGATACTTTTTTTTAATTGTGAGCTCGAAGTAGTGGCATCAATAATGATATTAGACGTTTTTCAAAAAATGGACAAAATTATACATATTTTATACCCATATTTCATAATTTTACACAAAAAATGAATGAGCAGTAAAAATGTAAGAAATTTTGAATAAATTCATAATAAAGAAATAAATGATACAATTAAATGTATTAATAATTTTTGTAACATTCAACTCAAACAGAAATAAGAATGAACCATTAGAGCATTACAATGCAATAAATGAACATAAGAACTGAACGCATAATATTATCAAGAAAAACATTAAACAGTATCGAATTTTTTTTTATTGTATGTGTACGTGTTTCATTTGAAAGAAGATATGAAATATTACATTATATAGTAATAAAAATATCCTATGCTTTTATTCAGTTATACTCTAGTAATTCGTGTCTTAGTAGTCAAATTTCCGCATTGAATGACTGACGTTGATGAAAAAAATGAGCATTTAAAGTAGCAGTAAATATGAAGGTTCCAATAAAAGCAGTTTTACAAGAAATGTTTACTCTTAGCAGCTAATACTGAAAAGAATGTTTTTTACCTGATCAAATATCGGTTTATGAAATTACGAAACAGAATGAAGAGTTAAAATTATATAGAACAGAATTGCAAGCACTATTTGCTACTGAAAAAAAAGGAGAGAAAAAAATATTAAAATCAGCAGCCCTCGTTCAGCTTTAATTTGTGCTCCAATAAATACTTTGAGGTGACAAAACCATAGAGGCTGTCCAACATTTTTTCAACAAGTTTTATCTCCTCTTCCTTTGTCACAAAGTGTCACATTTATGCCCCCTCTCTACCTTTCCCTGTCACATTTCTCGCTGTTTTATAAGCATATTACTGTAGAAAACTGTGACCCCACTTCTTGTTACTCCCTTCCTCCCTCCCTCTCGCTACAAACTGTCACTATTTCACGAAACCCCTCAAAAGTGAACATCATTTGAGGTCGACCCATAAAACAGACACAAAACTTTACAGCTTTTAAGTCACATGATATGTCTTAGTACAGATTTTCAACACCAGTCAAACTGCAACAGTCATGTTTGACAAATGTTTAGTGCGATTGTTTCATGCAAAGGGGAAACTAATGTCTTGTGCCAAGTAACATTAAATCAATACAGTTACGAACGAACAAACTTGAAATGTCATGAACTGTCAGTCTTTTTAAATGCCAAGAGCCGAACGAGGAGAAGTAGACAGGTCTACGCCCCAAAAAGGCACGAGGAAGCATAATTCGATAAAACGACAATGATAGTCGAACGTATTTAAGCTTTTGATGACCTTAACATATTGTAAATGATCGTTTATTCATCTCTCGATTTTACGTCTTTCCAGGGGCGGCCCTAGCAGTTTTGCCGCCCCGGACAAAAATGCAAAATTGCCGCCCTTTTCCACGATTGAAGTTTGAAAAGTAATAAATTGCTAAAAACTGTACAACCCAATAAATAGATGTTGGGAATTAAAAACAGAGTGACAAAATAAAATCTTGTATTCATGTCGGATTTTGATCGAATGTCGCCCTAAGCTATTTTAGATATTGGGCTCCTTTTGTAGTTCGGAAAACTGTGTAGTAGGCAGAACAGGCATTTTTTAACACTTATGTCTTTTTTTTTGTCGCTGATACAGAACCTCATGTATTTTATTATTTCTGTACCTGTCGTTTTTTACACTACGTGCTGTCTTTATTCTTTTCTTTTTTTATATTCACCCTTTGTAGTGTGTGTGTGGGGGGGGGGGGCATGACTAAAGTGAAACAGTGACTTTTTAATAAAGTAGAGGATATCCGCAATTTCAGGGGGTTCGGGGGTTTCTCCCCCGAGGAAATTTTTGAAAAATTGACTTAAAATGCTGCATTTTGGGGGTAATTAAGACTACAAAAATAACAGGAGAAAAATAGGCAAACAATACCTTTTAAAAGTTATAACTTCTTTTGCAAATTAAAATCAATCAAAGTAAAAATTGCTTGTGCTTGTGGTTCTTTTAAATCGGTGATTCGTTTATCTTAAAAGGCTATGTTGAAACAACCAAAAATGTTGCATTGAGGGGGGGGGGGTACATTTAAATAACATGCATAAAAATCGCTACATTCATACCTTTCTGAATTCCGAAATACGAAAAGAATTATGTTCGTTGCAAAATTCGACGTATGAACGAATTTATGTAAAATTCGTTCAGACTTTTTTTTCCTTGAAGAAAACTTTATTTTTGCCCTAACATAACTTTATTTTATCCCATTCATATTCGAGTCCAAATGCCGCCCCTAAAATATGCTGCCCCGGACAGGGGTCCAGAATGTCCGGCGCTAGGGCCGCCCCTGCGTCTTTCACGTTTTTACTTAATTTTCATTAAGTTCAGAGTCATTCCTATTCCGTTTAGCACGATAATGCATCGTTTAACTTTAAGCATGCACCGGTTAATCGGCCAGAATCGCTCACTTTGCTGATTATTAATAATCGGCAAAATTTGGCCGATTAATCGGCTGAAAAAATATGTTTTAAATATTATTCTTTAAAGTATTTTCTTCACTAAGAAAACTATGATGAATTAATTTTTTTATTAACAGTAATAATAATCCCTCACAGTTGATGTAAAAGTTTTCCAATAAAATTTAATTCTCCTACTTTGAATAAAATATATACACATAGACCAATGGTGGAAAATTTTTTCATGAGGCGACAGGACCGTCATTTTCGAATTTTTTTTTTTAGGGGGGGGGGGGCAAAGGGTGTATACACAATGTAAATTTACCAAAAAATGGCAAAAACCACGCCTGTTTACACTGAAAAATACACTGATTTCCCAAAGTCAGGGGGGGGGGGATTGAACCCCCCCCCCCCCGGGAACCCCGAAATGGGCCTGTGTGGTTTTTTCCTTAGCACAGAGCTTTTTAGATATTCTCTAGTTTTTACAAATTATAAAAGTCTTGAGCTAAATTGCTACTAATTTATAAAAATTTTAACTTAAAAGTACTCCTAAATTGCAGTGATCACCACAGACTCCCCCCACACCTTTTTTTAATCTTCATGTCCAATTAATATATAATTAACAATGTGTTAATGTAATATTATTGGCAATAAATATGGAAAAATTGGGTTTCCAAGAAATTTTGATAAAATATTTGAAATTACTTTTATGAAAAAATTAAGGAAAATGGAAAAAAAAAAATCTTCGCCACAGAAATAAATGACTTACTATTTCTAAACTTGGAACTGTATAAGAGAGAAAAAATAGTGATGGTAAAATTGGTAGTATTAAAACAATCATCCTTATCATTAGTCAGGCCAGCTGATTAATCGGTAATCGGCAATCGGCCAATTTGCTGCTCGGTGCTTCCCTAGTTTATGCGTCTCTCGATCACAAATATTTCACATTTGTACGTCATTTTCATAAAATCCCGAGTGATTCCTATTATGTTCAGTGAGGAAGTGTATTGTTTATATTCTTCTCGATTGTAAGTCTTTCACATTTATAACTCGTTTTCAGAACTCCCAAGTCATTCCTACTCTGTTTAGTGCGAAAGTGTATTATTTGTACGTCTCTCGATTATAAGATTATTACATTTATACCGTCTTTTCATAAAGTTCAGTATCATTCCTATTCTGGTAAGTGCAAAAGTTGCATCGCTTATATACGTCACGAAGAATCGGATAAACGTTATTTTTCCCTCCCGAAAGAAAATTTTCTGCTTGACTATCGTTCTCCGTTTCTATAGAGAGAAATCTCTCACGTAAAGGCGAAATGACAGATCCTTCCTTTAAGACGCAATGAACTGCAATGATAAACTCAAAGCTTATTTTTCTTCTCAAAACTCAAAAAAAAAATCGTTAACTCAATTCAATTTATATTGCCACAAGAAACACTCCCCGTTAGACGACAGTAAAATAGTTTTTTAGCTTAACTTTTGTATACACATAACCGCATAATATAATTACATTAATATTGAAAAATATAATTGAAAAATGAGTACTTTGGATGTGCAATAAAAGTATGTTTTATTTAACTTTTTAAACTATTTTATTTAAAAAGCCAATTATTGTTTTTAGTGAGGAACTATTACCGAATATTTTTTACTAATTGCAAAAAAGAATTTCTTAAGAAACGTAAGCTTGTGTTTGAATAAAATTGCTAAACGTAAAAACAAAACTGACATTTCGATTATATGACGTTTTTATTTCTACGTCGTTTTATTCCAGTCCCTTGAACGACGTATAAACGATGCTTTTCTGAACCTTTAAGTGCAAAAATATATTTTATTTTTGCACAGGTAGGTTGCTTAGGTACAGTAATTTCAGCCCTTCTTATGCAAAGAGTAAACCACAAAAGTGACAAATCACTGATAATTTTGTTAACGAAATTTAAAATATGTGAATTCTTTTGCTCGTATAATATTTTAAATGACTTTATTTGAAGCACATATGCCCTTATATTAGTCATTTTATTTTAGAAAACATAAAACTTTTCAGTGAAAAATTGGTATACTCTTTAAAAATAGCAGAAAATAATCTCACACGTCTTCGAAAAGTAGTTTAACTTTGGAAACAAATCGTGAACCATAAGTACATGGTTCTTTTTATATAAGAGATATTTAAAATATAACTTAAGTATTTTGACCGATTTTTGAATCAATATGTTTAAAAAGTATTTTATTTCTAGGTACTGATTTATGGAAACTTTATGGAAATAAACATTCTTTGAAGTTTGTTATTATTTGCACTTTAGCTAAAATATTTGTGCTGGAAAAAATATTCGTTTTCCGTTAAAATCTACAAAAAAAAAAAAAAAATAAATAAATAAATAAATAAATAAATAAATAAATAAATAAATAAATAAATAAATAAATAAATAAATAAATAAATAAATAAATAAATAAATGAATAAGTAAATAAAATAAATAAATAAAATAAAAAAATAATAATAATAAATAAATAAATAAATACTTTTATCAAAAAAAAAGTTATCCTGTTTTCATTCCTCCTCCAATATTTTCTTTCCAAACAGGTAGCAATGGTTTTAAAAACCGGAAATAACAATAAATACACATTTAGAATTGCATTAAAGCGAGAGCATCTTGTAAGAGAAATAGCCTCAAAAGTTTCCAAGCGTTTTGAAATTGAAAACGTTTTCTTTTCAACGTCTTCTTTGAAAAAAAAGAAAAAATTTGGCTTCGCAGCCCAAGTCTTTTCACGTGAAAGAGCAAGTGTTAATAAAGGTCCCGTTGAAGAATTGGAAGGAAATTTTACTGTAATAAAAGGATTCAAAGCGAAAATCACCTTGCATTGAGACGACACTAGACTTTTTTTAAACTGTTACCGGACAAAACCTTAATATTTAAGGGAAAAAAAAGGGACATTTTTACGAATGTTTCATATTATCCTTCATAGTTTCATTCACGTAGTCAAATTTTTACCATCTGCGGAAGGTGTGTCGTCCCAAAAGTCCTTACATGTATGCCAACTCCTATATTAAAGAGAGTAATATGGCTTAAAATCAAGAGTTTTGAGGAGGTTGATCTCTACACCCTCGAAGATGCTTGCCTGTCTAGTACACTGTAAAAAATGAATGTTGTTTTTACAGTATAATACAGCTAATTTTACAGTAATAAACTATGAAAATTGCTAATTTTGCAATAATAAATTGTAAATTTTCTATTTTTACAGTACTAAACTGTAAAATTGCTAATTTTACAACAATAAAGTGCAAAATAACTCATTTTACAGTTTGTTCATGTGCATTTTACAGTTTTAAACTGGAGCCTCTGCTGAGAGTATTATACTGTTGCTTTTACAGTATAATACTGCTGAATGTTGCGGCAATTAACTGTAAAATTTCTATCTCTACAGAAACTGTTAAATTGCTAGCTTTACAGTTTATTACTGTGCATTTTACAGCTTTAAATTGGAACCTCGGCTGTCAGAATTATACTGTAAAAACAAGTTTTTTTTGCAGTGTATGTCTGTGTCTTCCTGAACTTTGACGGACAGTGGGCTATATAAATTACATGGTATGAAATGACCAATGTAAATTATGTAAATGACGATGGAAGTATTTTACAATGTAAAAATTATACAAATAAAAAAATAATTAATTTAGAGCATGTTAGTTCTTCGATGAGGAGATCATTTTTAAAAATTAATTGTGGACATCAATGTTTTAATATATTTTAATGCAATTAAGATTCAATGATGCATAAAAAAATCTTATAACTACCTTTCCAGAAAAAAAAATGACTCATAACTCTAATAATAAACTGAGCTATAGTTAACATTAGTGCATAGCTAAGATATTTGATACGCCATCAAGCGTTTTGGTAAGCAATTTCAGAAGCAAAATAAATGAAAAGAATTAAGCAGAAATATTTCTACGGTAAGCTTTTGCCACTGATATATGATATATAAATACTAAAAAGGGTGAAATAAATCATAATAAAACTAACATTGCACGTTCTTAAAAATGCATAATATTTCCTTATATTTCCTTGATACTCATATTTTTCAGCACTGTCACATAACGTTAAATAGTTCATTCTACAGAAATAAACAAGAAGATACTAAAAATTTATCTCCTCCCACGTAGTTTATTCTGTTTCTTAACTCGGACACTTAAAACGTTTCTTTGTTCTGAACAATTCTTATTGTTCCTCTTGAGTCTCATGGTCTGGAAAATTACAGGAGATTAAGACAACACTTAAGTGCACTCCAACCGTTGCAAGAAGTATGGAAATGGGAAGAAAAGCGATAAAAAAAAAACTTCTCTCTCAAATTTATATTTTACTTGAAAAATTAAATCAAAAATATCCCACAACCAATGCTTTTACGAAAAATAGTCAAACAAATATTAAACCCTATAGATCATTAAGGGCAAAACTAAATAAAAAACATAAGAAAACATATGATGAGAAATAGACGAAAAGGAGAAGTAATGTATGGTTTCCAGAAAAGACTCTAGAAGAACAATGAATGAGGAAAATGCAATAAAAACATTTAAGAGCTCTCCACCTAACACGGAACATTTGACTAGTATAGGAGTTATTTTGAATACTGCTGCATAGGACACACACGTACGACGCAGTCCCCGTAAAGTGTACCGAATCGATTTTTGCCACATTTCTTAGAAATTTCTTTCGCTCTGTTTACTTATTAAGCGGTTTTCTTCTCGCTGAAAAGGAGAGCCGTGTCCTTACGAAATGCAAGATTTATATGTCAGTTTTTGAGAGCGAGGGTTTTTGTAGCGCTTATTAGAGAGCTCGTTTTTTTTTCTTTTTTTTTTGGTAAAAAGAAATTTTGATTTGAGTGCTTTTTTTTTATGAGTGCTATGTAAAAATAATCAAGCGATTTTTTTATGCAGTTGGGGAAAAAAATCGTTGAAGTTTTCGCCTCTAATGAAAAATAAAACTTAAAATCAGTGATGTGGTGAAATTAATTTTGGAGCAGAAAAAATGCTAATAATTAAAGAAAAACGTATTTTTATTATTATTATTATTATTATTATTATTATTATTATTATTATTATTATTATTATTATTATTATTATTATTATTATTATTATTATTATTATTATTATTATTATTATTATTATTATTATTACAAAGGGGGGAGGGAAAGACTTTTTCTCTAAAGTATAAATGCTAACTAATATAAAATATATAAATACCTCTGTGCATAAATGTAAAGGATAAATACAACGTTAAAAAAAGCACAAATGCGCAGGCATACTGCAGACACGTGTTTCGGCGTTACAAGGAACGCATTTTTCAATGAAAAAAAATGTTAGCTTATGGATGCACAGACATCTGACAAAAGCTTTTGTTATTTTTAGGGGGAAAATTTTTTGGTTTCTTCTACGGTCATAAAGATCATAGGGCATTTATGCATAAATCAACTTCTTAGTTTACTTTGAAAAAAAATGGAGCAATTAATTTTTTTAAACAAAAATTATTCAATAATAAACGATGACTCTACTGAAATTCAGGTTTCCCCCGTAGTGTTTGCAGTTGATTATTTCTACATTGCTCAGGTTAACGTCATTTTCCAATGGCTTGTTAACGTAATTCAATAAATCAATCATTTAGTTATGATGTTCAATTGTACATTATCAAATACCATTGCATTTGGTGACCTACGTTTCTCTGAACATATTACTATAATGTGTAGTAAGTAGCTCTTATTTCTTTAAAACCAGATTCAACTCGGCATTCAATAACTAAAGTACGATCGAAAAAGACAAAAAAGTGACAAATTTTGTTTTTTTAAAGCTTATAATTATATTTGAAAATATGAATTCCTTTAAAAATGATAAGCTATAACAAGTAATTCTTAATGATTTAACACAAAATGCCAAAAACAAAATTGGCAAAGCATTAAATACAGCTGACATATCAGTTGTGTGTTTTACTAACGAATTTCAGTACGTTCCGAGAAAATCCTTCTTTTTTTTGAAAACTGCTTATTTAAAGCAACTCCTATTTAGTTGAAGCTTAATGTTACTCAGTATTAAAAAAAGAGAGAGACAGATAAACAGATGGAGAGAGAGAGAGAAGGAAAGAGAATCCCCCCCCCCAGAAAAATCTTTCCTGTAAGGAATATGCTCAAGTGCTATTAAAAATGACACTCAAAAACTTTAATACATAAAAAACTATTTATTTAAAAAAAAAACAGATGAAAAAAATAGGAAATTCTGTGTGGGTTAACTTATTAAAGTATTAAATTAGATGGAATTTGCCACTTTAAGCAAAGAATCGCGTAACTCGCTATTTACCAATGAAAAAGCAAATAGAACTAACGCCAAGTGATGGCGAAGTGAAATCAGTAAGAAATCTCAACTTCTCAAGAAAAGAAACGAAAGGAGAAAATGGAAGGTAAAGTTCCGACATTTATTGTTTACTTGATACATTTGTGACATTGCACAGAATAAACTTTACAGAAAGGCAGAAAACACCTGATTTATACCAAGTTGTGATTTATACCAACTCTTGTTTCTTTAAAATGAGAATTCATCCTACAGGTCAGCAAAAAATAAGTTACTCGTTTTAAAGGACTCTTAGAATGCGTTTTATTGCTCCAAATGAGATGAAACTTGAAATAAGTTTCGATGGGATTTTGAAGACAGCTCTGTTCTTCAACTTCAAACGGATTCACTTCGGTTTGCGGTAATACGTTCCCCCACTTTGAGAACATTGTTGAAAGGGATGGGAGACATATTGAGTAATTTTCATGTAATTTTTTAAAAATATTATCTAATATTTTGAGCACATTTAATGTTTTCTTGTGCATAGTACCACCATCGGGGACATTTCGAACTTCTTTAATTAACTAATTGTTAAGCTTACCATTTGACCTACTTTTTGTATTTCTCAAGTTTCATCTCCACTTGAACCGGAAAAACACATTCTAGTGCACTCAGAATTTAACATAATTTTTATTGCTAACCGTATACATCTAACAATAAATGTAGTGAAATTATGGAACATTCCACCATACTTGTTGACACATTTCATTATATTTGAAAGCTTAAATTTCTCGAGAAATATCTGATTTGTAGCAAATTCCTGTCATTAGTTTTAAACAATGTGAGAATATGAAAATAAAAAGAAAATTTAAAGAGGAGGAAAAACAGCAGAGCTATTGTATTTATTGTTTAACTAGCTGACCCGGCGAACTCTGTTCCACCTTAATAATAAGCAATAAATAAGCAATTTTTTAAATTTATTAAGTTTTTTTATCAGAAAATACAAAAAAAAAAAAAAAAGTACCGACAGAAAGCATTCATTATTGTTTCTGTTGTTAGTACATAGGTTGCTCTTCATTTAAGTACCTTGTGATACACAACATTTTTTGTTTTATTATCAGGCGCAAAAACAAACAACGCAGATGATCTTCCGACCCGTGAACGTGCCACATATAATTGACTATGGGAAAAACAGTGATGTTCTAGATTCAAACCACAAACTTTTAAGGATTGGCCTTGTGATTTGTTGATGGTCATGACAAATGCAAGAAGGATCGGAAATTGAAGTCTTAAATTCAAACGGCATATCGGTTGGGATCATCGGGATCCTCGGAATGAGAACTTCCTCACTTTTGAATTTTCCTTTCAGTATTGTCGCGTAAATTACATTGTTCATCAATTTTCTAACCACCAAACGCGTACCGTTGCACAGTTTTGGTTGGTTTATGTTTCGAAGTATGATTACTACGGAGCCAACCTTTAGGCGTAAATTGTGCGGTGGTAATCCAGGCATCACAAAAAAGTCAAATAACACTTAATACACCGGTAACTCACAACCTATTTTACTGCTCTCCAGAAGCTGTCAGAACATGTGCTTTATGTCGCTCGGCGACAGAGGCTCAAAAAAGGCTTAGTCAAAAAGATAATGTTTTCGGACTGCTTATCAACTGACTGTTCCATCCACAAATCCATCCAAACAAACTTTTGTATGTAGTAAGAAGAACAACCTCTTTAACTGCAGTCCAGGAGCTATCCCACCAACTGCTTTCCGCCTCCCAGCCTCAGAGGCGTAAAAACTTTTAAGTGACAATCGTTTCTGACAGCTTATCACACATAAATTTCAAGGGAAGTAACGCGTTTGTTTACAATTTACTTCACAAAAAAGTGAAATAACACTCAACGCACCTCTAACTTACAACCTGTTACTGCGCTCCGAAAGCTGCCAGAACGTGTGCTTTATGTCGCTCATCCATGGAGGTGTCAAAAAAGGCTTAGTAAAAAGGCTAAGTCAATAAGACATTTTTTCTATTTATGTAACTGGCAAACATAAATTATAGCCTATGTCCGTCTCCTGGCTCTAAGCTACCTACTCACCAATTTTTAGCCATATCGGTACAGCCGTTCTTGAGTTATAAATAGTGTAACTAACACGACTTTCTTTTATATATACTAGCTGACCCGGCGAACTCTGTTCCGCCTTAAAGGCAATAAATAAGAAAATTTTTGAATTTATTAAGTTTTTTATTATTAGAAAATACAAAAAAAAATTAAGTACTTACATTAAGCATTCATTATTGTTTCTGTATTTTAGTACATAGGTTGCTCTTCACTTAAGTACCTTGTGATGCACAACATTTTTTGTTTTATTATCAGGCGCAAAAAGAAACAACGCAGATGGTCTTCCGACCCGTAAACATGCCACATATAATAGACCATGGGAAAAACAGTGATGTTCTAGATTCAAACCACAAACTTTTAAGGATTGGCCTTGTGATTTGTTAAAGGTCATGACAAATGCAAGAAGGATCGGAAATTGAAGTCTTTTAAATTCAAACGGCATATCGGTTGGGATCATCGGGATCCTAGGAATGAGCAATCGTTTCTGACAGCTTATCATATATAAATTTCAAGGGAAGTAACGCGTTTGTTTATAATTTATTTCACGAAAAAGTCAAATAACACTCAACGCACCGCTGACTTACAACCTGTTTACTGCGTTCCGGAACCTGCCAGAACGTGTGCTTTATGTCGCTCAGCCATGGAGGTGTCAAAAAAGGCTTAGTCAATAAGACAGTTTTTCTATTTATGTAACTGACACACATAAATTATAGCTTATGTCCGTCTCCTGGCTCTAAGCTACCTACCCACCAATTTTTAGTTATATCGGTACAGCCGTTCTTGAGTTATAAATAGTGTAACTAACACGACTTTCTTTTATGTACTAGCTGACCCGGCGAACTCTGTTCCGCCTTGAAGGCAATAAATAAGAAAATTTTTGAATTTATTAAGTTTTTTATTATTAGAAAATACAAAAAAAATTAAGTACCTACATTAATCATTTATTATTGTTTCTGTATTTTAGTACATAAATTGCTCTTCACTAAAGTACCTTGCGTTGCACAACATTTTTTGTTTTATTATCAGGCGCAAAAAGAAACAACACAGATGGTCTTCCGACCCGTAAACATGCCACATATAATTGACCATGGGAGCAACGGTGATATTCTAGATTCAAAACCACAAACTTTTAAGGATTGGCCTTGTGATTTGTTAAAGGTCATGACAAATGCAAGAAGGATCGGAAATTGAAGTCTTTTAAATTCAAACGGCATATCGGTTGGGATCATCGGGATCCTAGGAATGAGCAATCGTTTCTGACAGCTTATCATATATAAATTTCAAGGGAAGTAACGCGTTTGTTTATAATTTATTTCACGAAAAAGTCAAATAACACTCAACGCACCGCTGACTTACAACCTGTTTACTGCGTTCCGGAACCTGCCAGAACGTGTGCTTTATGTCGCTCAGCCATGGAGGTGTCAAAAAAGGCTTAGTAAAAAGGCTTAGTCAATAAGACAGTTTTTCTATTTATGTAACTGACACACATAAATTATAGCCTATGTCCGTCTCCTGGCTCTAAGCTACCTACCCACCAATTTTTAGCCATATCGGTACAGCCGTTCTTGAGTTATAAGTAGTGTAACTAACATGACTTTCTTTTATATTATATAGATATAGATAGAAGATTGAAGTTTTCCAATACGTTTATCCACCAAAACTTCTCCATAAACTGATTTATAATAAGCAACTTTCATCTATTTAAGTATTATATTGCACAGCGTTTTTTCTCACATTGTAATGTTTTGTCGTGTATAAAAATAGTTTTTGTTCTTGTAAAATGATACATTTCTTGTTATAAACCTTTCCAATATCAGTTGAGATCAACTGATACATTGTTTATTCATTTAATAGTAGATATGTTTTGATTTTAAATGTTAAATACAATTTGTCAAGTGCCATGTGGAGCAAAGTGAATGGGACAAAGTAATATAGCTTATTTCTTTTATTTATTCCTTCATTTACTATTAAATTATTTCCTTATGTATTAATTTTCATTTTTTCATTTATTCATTCACTTATTTTCTTTTTAATACACAATTTAATCAGTCATTTATTCACTTATTAGTTAAATAATTAATCAATTTATTTGTTCGTTAATTTTATTATTCATTCATTTATCAGTTAATTAAGTTGAAGATAATTTAGAAGTGTAAAATATTTCAATCGAAAAAAAAAAAAAAATTTTTCATTTTGCCCCATTTTTACTTTTCAATTTTTTAACTATAATCACCTAAGACTTGTCTAAGAAATTTTTTATTCTCCAACGTACCACTACATTTATTTTCATTGAAATATTTTAAAACTATTACGTAGGAAATTCTTAACAGAGCTACAAAAGAAAGTTAGTTTGCGCAACCTCCAATAAAAAGATACAGAGAAAAGATAACATCAAATTTTTTAGGCTATACTTGACAGGGGATCCTAATAAGTAATTTCTTTAATAAAATGTAGAAGGAAAAGGCGCTTTAAATCTATTCTTCGACACATAATTCTTTCATAAGAGAAATTAAAATTAACACGGAAGTATTTATTTTTACGTGTTCAGTTTTTTTATTTAACTTAAATTTGTGCCTGATTTTTTTTTTCAGGAGACAAATGGGGCGGATGTTACTCGGGTTATTACAAGACACAGTGTTTTTTTTTCTTCTTTTCTTGTTTTTTTTCTTCCGTTTTATTTAAGTTATCTGGGAAAAAATCCAGAGTCTTCTTTTCTCGCAACTCAATTTTAGAAAAGCAATCATGTTACGACGTTAAAGTAAGTTTTTTTTAACTTAATTTTTGCATTTAAAATTTTTCTACATGTGTTTCTAATTTTTTCAATAAGTAAATGGTGGCGTTTTGATTATCGTAATAAATATAAAAACTCAACTACATTGCAAAAATACATGCATCTACGTAAAATATGTAATGATCTATTGAAATGGAGCTTAAGTTCGTTAAGATTTTTACACATCTTAAATTTATAAGATTAGGGGAGTATGCAGTGTCATGTGTTTTACCCACAAGCATCGACAAAAACAGCTATCCAGTCAGTTAGAATGAAGGGGCATGCACATTGGAAGTATATATAACTCGTCATTTTTTTCGGTTTTGTCGTTTTAATAGTTCTGATGAGTTCCAGAAATAGTGTTCAATGCCTTTGGCTAAAACGCCGTATTTTCGTTTGGGGAAGAGGCTGTAGCTTTTCGACAAGCCCTAGAGAAAACAATGATCCTACTCGAAACATAGACCTAGAAAACTACACCAAATCGAGGTAAAAGTTGTGATTCGATAAAATATATTGTATGAAGCAGTTGGCACAAAAACATACATCATGTGCGGCATCCTCCCCCTACGGCAATTTGCTTTAAGGCATCTTCCCCGGGAAGAGAAAAGAAAGGGTTTTTTAATCACTAGTTTCGGTGGTAAAAAAATGTTTTTCTAGGCGAAGCCTATTTTTTAGCAATCTCAAGTCTATATTTTGTGGATAAATTGGGTTTTTTAAAATAAAACCATAGCCATATTTTACATTAAATAAAGTCAAAAACTATGCCGTCTTCCCCCAATCTTTCTTAGAGGAAAAATGTTGAATATATCGATTATCTTCTCTAAAACAATAAAAGATTAATAGCTGAAGACATTTCAATAATACCGATTTAGAAGTAATACTAGTATTCAGTTTGATTGTATATCTATCAACAACTGGTTGCATCAAGGAAGATAAAAAAAAACTAGTACAAATTAAAAAATAAATGAATGAATAAATAAATAATGAAAAAATCACCACTTCCTCAAAATAACTCCCACATATTCCTCATAAGGGGGGGGGGGAGTGATGTAAATTAGAGAGAGTGAAGAGTTTAGGTTATTATGTTATGGGATTAAAACTGAATTATTGCTGTTGTAAAATCAACAAAATTGTTTTCATGTTTTACAAACAGAACAAATCGTAATACACTGGTTATAATAAATTAAGGAAAAATCACAAAAATCGCGATAACTCCCTGAAAAATAATCCAAATCATACAAAATTTGGATATGTTGCTAAGTAAGAATTGCAGAGTAAAACTATGTTATGCAAATTAGTGGTTACTGCAATCAGAATACGTCATCTTCGAGGAGCTTAAAAAACCACGTTTGAGAGCAAGTCTATAAACCTCGCCGTGATACTACCAAAAGAAATCTGAAATAGCCAACTCGTAGCTATGACTTCTAGGCATCGTTTACATGCAGAACTAAGATACAGAGCCATTGGGAGACTAGAGACAGGACAAAGTCAAACAGAAGTGGCCAGGTGGCTAAATGTGGGTCCTTCTGTAGTTCATAGACTTTGGAGTCAGTTTTTAACCACAGGTTCGGCATCCAGGAGGTTCAGTCAAGGACGGCCAATAGCTATGACGGGTGCTGATGACCGATATTTGAGGTTATGGGCACGCAGGAGTAGATCTGCTACTCCGACTCGTCTCAGATCCTCCCTGGCTGCAGCCACCGGAAGGTTGGTGTCAACTTCTACCGTGCGTAGAAGGCTTCACGAAGGTGGTCTGTAAGCGAGACGACCAGTTATTTGTGTGCCGTTGTCATTACGCCATAGGAGGGACCATTTGCAGTGGGCACGACAACATGTTCATTGGACGCATGACCAATGGAGGATTGTACTCTTCACGGACGAGTCTAGATTTAGTCTAGAAAGTGATAGTAGGCGTCATTTGATATGGAGGGAACCTGGAACCCGTTATCATTCGTCAAACATTCGCGAAAGAGATGCATACGGAAGAGGCAGTGTCTGTGTTTGGGGTGGCATCTCTTTGGGTGGACGCACAGACCTCCATGTCTTTCCCAGGGGAACCGTTAATGCTCAAATTTATAGGGATGACATCCTTGATACTTTTGTTCGCCCATACGCTGGGGTAATAGGTGATGCATTCCTGCTACAGGACGATAACGCAAGACCGCACCGAACTCGCGTCATGAACGATTATCTGGAACACGCTACAATTCTGCGCATGGGATGGTCAGCTCGTTCCCCGAACTTGAGTCCTATCGAGCACGTTTGGGACGCTTTAGGGAGACGTATTGTTGCCCTCAACCCACCGCCTCAAACCCTTGCCACGCTTGCTACTGCTTTGCAAGATCAGTGGCTCTTGCTTCCTGTAGAATTGATCGACCGAATAATTGACAGCATCACGCATCGCTGCTCGTGCTGAATGGCTGTTAGAGGGGATCATGTACCATATTGAAGGTACTTCCCCAATATCAAACTGTCACCTCAAATTTGTTCATTTTTAAGTGCATTATTTTTTATAATACCATAATTGTCTGGTAATTTCTTTTTATGTTATTTTATACCTTACTATGTGTTGTACAATGCGGCCAAGTTTCATAAAAATCTACAAATAACTTCTTGAGTAATCGTCATTTTTGTGATTTTTCCTTAATTTTTGATAACCAGTGTATTTATTATCTCACTATATAATACTCATTATGCTATGGGAAAAAAAGAAAGAAGATTTGGGTAAAAAATAAATATGATTGATCAAGGCCAATGCTTTTCCTGTTATAGATTAACTCAGATTAACTCAAAAAAAAAAAAAAAAAAAAAAAAAATCATGCATTTTCAACAAAGCTGATAGAAAAAAAAACTTCTATTTGACCTATTTGGCGATAATCACCCATTTCACCCGTTTTAATATTTTTTTTTAATTTTTCAGGAAAGTAAACGGAAACGTTCTTTAATATATATATATATATATATATATATATATATATATATATAATACAAATAAATAGTAAAAATGAAATAGAAAATGGCATATTAGGAGAAATTAAAGGAGAAATGTTGAATCCAGAGCTCATAAGCCGTGGGGGATTCAATAGTGGTCGGGCTTTTGTTGTGGTCTCTTCGTCTTTCTTCTTACAATTCTGATATTATATATATATGTATATATATATATATATATATATACACTGGCGGAAAAAAAATCCCAACACCAAGAAAAACTTGCTTTAGATAAACGAAATTTGGTAGGAGTGCTTATGCAACTAAAAGATGACATCGATTGAAATTTCACGCTCCGCGCATTAGTATGGCGCAGCTGGAGTCACTCAGAACATGCAAATAAGGCTTGTTTTAAAAGCGTATTGCAAAGCTCGTAAGTATTATTTTTTTATGAAATTTGACGCATTGCGTTCATTTTAACCAGGAATGCCTTTAAGAAGACGAACAAACCATTATCAACAGCTCACCGAGTTTGAACAAGGTCGTACAATTTGGCTACGAGAAGGGGGATTTTCATTTGGCGATATTGTTGAAAGACTTGGTGGGAATGTTTCCACCGTGCATGATTATTGGAAGCTATGGTCAAGGGATGGTACTACCTCAAAAAGATCGAATTCCGAGCTGCCACGTGGCACGACTGAGAAGGAAGATCAAATCCTGCGTACGGCTGTGGCGCATCGTACTGCATCTGCGGCTGACATTCAAGCTGCAAATGGTACCGTCGTTATCCAAAGAACGGAAAGAAATCGCTTACATCAAGGACAGCTCCGAGCCAGGTAGCCTGTAGCCGGTATTCCATTGACTGCAAACCATTGCCGTTTGCGACGGCAGTGGTGTCACGACAGAGCTCACTGGAGGTCGGAGTGGAGATCTGTTGTAATTTCTGATGAAAACAGATTCTGCCTAGGTGCCAGTTATGGTCGCATGTTGGTCAGAAGGAGGGCAGGGGACCGCCTGCATCCAAGCTGTCTGCGGCCTAGACACATTGGACCTACACCTGGAGACATGGTATTGGGAGCAATTTTCTATGACAGCAGGAGCACTCATGTGGTTATACCAAACACAGTGACTGCAAATTAGTCGTCAGTCTGGTAATTCAACCTATAGTATAGCCCTTCACGAGTAGCATTCAAGGGGAAGTTTTCCAACAGGATAACGCTCGCCCTCACACCGCTACTGTAACGCAATGTGCTCTACAGAGTGTTGACATGTTACCATGACCTGCAAGATCACCAGATCTGTCTCCAATTGGTCACGTATGGGGTATCATTAGATGGCTACTCCAGCATCATCCTCACTCCGCAATGACTATCCTAGTTTTGACACAACAAGTGCAACAAGCGTGGCACAAAGTACCACAAAGTGACATTCGGCACCTGTATGACAGAATGCATGCACGCTTGCAGGCTTGTCTTCAAAATTCTGGAGGTTACACCGGCTATTAAAGTAACATACAGTGAACTCTCACTTATACGCCGCCTCATTTATGCGCCTTTTTCACTTATACGATGATTTTAAATGGTCCCAGCACATTTCATAATAAAAAAATGATAGTATCATTCGTTTATGCGTCGCTCTAAAGATAAATATTTTACTTATGCGCCGAATTTTCCCTAAAATGTAAAAAATTTAATTTATTTTCTTAAAAAAATAAGCATTTTTCTTCACTTTCTTCTTTAATCTTTCTCCTTTATTGTTCATGGAAGATATTTTTTCCGCATGAACTAGATTTTGGAAAGGGACAATTACTTATTATGGATCATTTTAAAGGAAAGAGTTTGTAATTATGTATGCTGAAATTTTTGTTTTCTCTTTATCATTTTAATTACGTTACAGTAATTGCCAAACCGTGGTAATATGTCCCTTTTCTATAGAAAATTACTTATTCATTCTCTCATTAGAAACTATGTTGCGTTTTAGTCCTTTAAATAGGCTTGTTCACTTATACGTCTCTCTCACTTATGCGCCTTTTCTGTTGGTCCCTTGGGCCGGCGCATAAGTGAGAGTTCACAGTAATTTCATATTTGCACAGCATTTTCTTGAGCTTAAAGTATCCAGTGATCTTGTACATTTAATCAATTACACATGTTAACTAGACAATTGCATTACCCAAATTTCATTACTTTACAGTTATTTTTTCTTGGTGTTGGGATTTTTTTTCCGCCAGTGTATATATATATATATATATATATATATATATATATATATATATATATATATATATATATATATATATATATAATATATATATATATATATATATATATATATATATATATATATATATATATATATATAAGTATAAAAATAAACAAATACAAAATATTGAGATGAAGGACTTGCTCAATGTCATTAAAGAAATATACATCTACTAAAGATACATTAATTTTTTTCTAAATAAAATTAAATGGAACGAAAATTTGGCACGAAAGTTCTTATGAAATGAAGAGCCACAAGCTCCAACATTCGAATAAATGTCGCAAATAGTTTAACTACGTCGTTCTTTGGATTACATCCAAACAGTGAAATCTTTGACTTCCTTTATGTGGGAGTTTTTAACTCTTCACATGCTTAAACGGATAAGGATATAAAATGGAAAGAAAAAAAAGATATCATTACATTTATAGCATGTTACTAATGTAACTGAATACGATTTTTTCTTAGATTCAGTCGGAAGAGATTCAAACTGAGAAAAGTTTCTTCATTTAGTTACATCGTTTTTCATTAAGTAAAATTTCATTTTTTATTGAAAACAAATAAATAAGGCAGATATGCGATGCGGGCTTTAAAGTTTGTCAAAAACACAAAAACTACAGAAATGTTTCCTGAATTTCTATACATGTTTCCACTACTAAAATATATATTAAGTATACAAAAACTTCTTACACTATAAATTCAAAAGGTTTTAATTGAGAACCAATAAAACCACTTTAGAAAATGCACATAGTTTTTACTACATAGCATGAAACGATCATTTAAAACTTGTTTTTACAAAGTTTCTAACAAGAACTCAACAAGATAAAAGTTTAAAATTATTGTGATTTTAACAACTTTTGTTCTAAGTGCATTGGTAACTGTAAAAAGGTTCAAAACTCATTGAAAAAACAACACAAAATATTAGTTTGCACAAATAATATCATCGAAAAATGAATTCCGAGATGTAACAGATGTAGTTTTAAAGCGCTTTGAAGATTGCTAGTAATCTGGAATATATTGCATCAATGAAAGCCATGTCTGTGAATTAAATAGCTTTGTGTTTGTTACAAAATGCAGGGTGTATGAATCAAAAGTACCCAATTCGAACAGTCGATTAAGGAAAGAAAAATAACATTTTAGCACTACGAGGATAATATTGGCAAACATTTGACAGTTAAATTCTTAAAGTTTAATGGTCATTTTTTTGCTCTTGTCTGACGTGCCGGCTCTTTTGATGAGGGGACAAAGTGGAAATGGCGTCCCCATAAGAGAAGACAGAAGCTGCTCTCTAGTATACAGAACAGAAACTGGGAATAACAATGCAAAGAATCTTTCGAACAGTTTATAAGAGAAGTTCGCCTCAAGGTATGAGCATTTCGAAACATTCTTTACACTTCAATTATAGATTTTGTTCTGCATTACGTACCAGAGAATAGCTTGTGTCTTCTCTTGTGGTCACGCCATTTTTCCCTTGTCCCCTTATAAAAAGCACAGGCGCATCATAGGGGACAAAAAAGAGCCGATAAACTTTAAGAATTCAGCTGCCAAATGTTGCCAATATCACCCTCGTAGAGCTTAAATTTTAGAATCGTCTGTTAAAATTGGATACGTTTGATGTGGACACCCTGTACATCAAGTAAGCAAAACTTATTTAAGTTGATAATTTCGGAAATACGGGGAAAGCCAAAAACATTGAGAGCAATTCATGCTTGAACAAAAAAAAAATAAATGAATAAATAAATAAAAAAATAAATAAATAAAAATAACAAAATGAGATACGTCCATACTTCCTTTTTTTTACTAGAAAGACACAATAAAACAGTTTTATGCAGCACACATTTTTAGTACTATTAATATCCGCATGATCTTCATTAATGGCAAGCAAAATATCAGTCGAAATTCAATTTCACGATAAGTGTTTGAAGTCTTTTATCAGGTATTCATCTCATGACTTCGATAATTCATCGTCTTAACTTGTCGATTTCCAGAACTTTACAACACATTTGCTTTCATGAAACCACAGAAAGCACATTGATTTTTCGTATACTATAGACATTTGCGGTGTAAATCAGCAAAAATTTTCGGAAAGATGCTGTTGTGCCATGTGCCGGATTATGTGACAGGTAGTTTAGGTGCAAAATTGCTTTTTATAAAACTGTTTATGTTGTCTTTTCAAAAAATAAAGAAAGACGTACGTACCTGAACTGGTTCTTTTTACTCACGCATGAAACGCGCTCAATACTTTCGGACCACGCTGTACTTTTTTCCCGTTTTGTTGTTGATATACATTATCAAAACGCAATGCATGCTTTTGAAATCCATCATGAAATGTTATATATGATGCTAGACTTCATCGGAAAAGGTTGAAAACGCTACTGATTTCTATTGCAAAAATGTTATATATTTTCTGCAAGAGCTGTAGAAAGTACTTCGATAAAAGTTTTACGAGAAATCTCCCAATTCATTTTTAAATATTTATTTTTTTTTTTCGAAATAGAAAATTTGATCCGTAAAATTTTGTACTTACTTTGTTGGAGTTGCATTTGTAAGGGATACATAGTTATTTCTCACAATTTTTAGACTTGCCAAAATTTGGGCAAATGGTGTCACGATGAGTTCTTCCCTGAAATAGAAAACATTTGAATTAATCACCAAACATTTCGGTGAGTGAATTATGAGCGTTATTAAGAATTTTGTAAAGCTATGGAAAAGCAACAAAAATAATACACAATTGCAATTTATTTAAGTAATTAAATTTATGGCGTAATGCACTAAATTTTGCAGATATAGAGTGTTAAGACATAGCGTTTGAAATCTTTGTCTTGAGCTATAGCATCTCATCTCTCTGAACTATATTCCCATGCCAATAAAACCCTTTTCCACCATCAACTAAACATAGGCAGTTTTTTCATCTAGATTGCTAGCGCTCTTGGAAAAGGCAGTAGTCTTTAACTGGTTTAATTTGTTTTAAGCGTAAAATCTTTATTTTATGACATAGGTCATAAATGGACAACATTCAAAATTTCATTTCTGAGCAATATTTTTCAGTATTTCAATGTTCTGGAAAGAGAGCATGGGCATTGGAAAGAACGAAAAACATGGTATTAATAAAAAAAAATCAACACTAGTTCTAGTTACATTTATATTTTAATAAAAAAGACAAAATCGTAATAAAATAAAATCTCACAATCTACCATTGCATCCTTCGGATCGAAAAATTAGATTTTCTTTGCAAAATTTTATCTCCTTTAATAAATCGATCACGAAGATCGGTCTCCAATCTGTTCCGTTATGAAAACATTATGACTATTACTAATCAAAGTTTAATTCATATACGAATATTACAAAAGGAAAACGATAAAAATACCGTTCAACATTTAAAAGAAGGGCTCTTCGAAAACAGAAATTGCTAGTTGTTAATAAAGATAAGCATACTTTTAGCTAGAAATAAATTCAACAACCGCCCGTTTTATATTACGAAGTTTATTTAAATATTTATATTTTTTAGAGAGTTGTTGGTGCAAATAAAAATCCCTTTTTCTGTTTGTAATATTTCAATTTTCCTAGTCCTAAAACACGGCATGTTTTGAAAGTTTAAAGTTAGCTGAAAAAAATCTGTCTTCATTACGTTAAATTTCTATTTTCTTTTTTGACGAGATGAAAGAGCTTTTTGAATTTTATGGGCTTTCGACTTTTCTTCTCCTTTCAGTTGGCTCCAAAAATAAAGAGGCGACTTTTCAGAGGATAGTATATGAGCACACGGTAAAATATTACGAATTAAATTTTTGAATTATGTTGTTTTTGCAGGTATTATGATAAATAATAGAGACATTTAAAGGACGAAACACAGCGAAATTTCTAACCATTTATCTTTGGCGCTGTAAAAAGAAATAAAAATATGAACAGCTGAAACTCTTTGAGACTTACTCAGGTGAGCTAATACTGGTATAAGAGTTAGAAGTTATTTTTTGCATAGATTTATGAAAACCATAAACAGCAGTTCAGTAAAAATATTTCTATATATGCCAGTGTAAAAGTTATTTTAACGTATATCTGAACCGTAACTAAGCAATGACTATATTTAAAGAAATAACTCCATTTACTATGCTTTTTATTGCACTATTTTTCATTTCAATATTCTGTACAGATTTTTTTACATACAATGTTCAGCTGTTTTTCTTACATTCTGTTTGTTCTGCCTTTCTCTAAGTGCAACAATTGGTTCGTTACGTAATTTTTTTTAACATGAAATTTATTAATAAGATATTTAATATTAGGTGACTTTACATTCAGTCACTCGCTTCTCCTGCATTAAAAAAGGGGTTAGTTAATACCCCGAAACACATGTCTGAAATTTGCTGTAAACTTGTGCATTGATGACGATGTTTTTATTACTACAAGTTTATATTCTTAAGGTATTGTATATTTTTTTAAATATATATTTGTAAATGCTAAATTTATTGCTAAGAAAATGAAACAGGTTTGCATTTTCATCATAAATCATTATTTCCCGAAAACAATTTTAAAATGCTTCAAATTTCTGCAAAATAAGTTATCTTTTACTCAAGATTAGAAATATTTCCAATCGAAACAAAATTATTAAAATCGACCAACGCATCGCTTTTCATATATAATCAGCCTAGACTTTGCTGAACATGTCCAATGGAGATAGGAGTACAGATTCCTCCATCGGATCCAGTAATGAAGATTAGCCTTTATAGTAAATCGGATTAGGATGTAGAGTGGGGAGGGTGGAAGTGTCTGTCGAGCTAGGAATGTTGCAAAGAATGAAAAGCATCCACATCAAATCATCCCTGTATTATTCATCCGAGCTGGCGTGAATTGCTTTCAGTAACCCTATCGGTGAAAGCTGGTGTTGCAAATATAATTTAATGGGATGAAGCATATATACCAGTCATAGATTATGTAGTCGAAATATGTAAACGTAATAATTTTTACGTTTTTCCCCAGTATTTTTTAATTAAAGTATTAATATCGTACATTGGGATTTTTAGAGTACTTTCAAACTTTACGTGTAAAATGAATCGCTACAATCTTTACATGTGAAAGTTTTTATAAACTTATTAAAATCTTATGCGCAGACTTTGGAAAACGAACCTGATATGCATACATAACTAGTTTTTTAAAAAGTTATTAATTAAAGAAATTGCAATTCATATAATTTTTGAACACATGGATTACAACGAGAAATTCCATTGTACTGAAGCTGTGGTAAAATCAAAGAGTATAGGGTACGTTTTATTTTTGTTAGTGGCAACTAACTCATATTGAGATTAAAAAGAGATTCATAATTCTGTGATTGACACGAGGGCAAATAATTTTTGTGTCCAGAAACACGCTTTACTGTGCGTTTTCAGTAGCTACTCCTTCATTTTTTTCACTCAAATAAAATTTCTAATACTATTGTATAATTTCGTGATTAGTGTAAGAGTTCAATGAAAAAACCCCATATCGAATTGTTTATCTTTTGTACTTAAAAGTAACGCTCCTTTCACAAATTTTAATGTTTGTTCATAAATAATGTCAACAAGATAAGGTTTTAATGAGTCATGTGTGGGTTTAAGAACAGAAGCCCACAACCCTATTAGGTAATTCATGCCACATTTCTGGTATTTCTTTTCCTGGTTGATTACCGATGGTTCGAAATATGTCAATGAAAGAGCTTTTTGAAAAATATGTGCTCTTTATGGATATTAGACCCACGCTAAAGGAAAATAACTGAGCTGGAGGAGGCAGAAATACTCTTAAAGAAGTTAGGAGTAACAAACAAACTCGTAGCTAAAGTAAAAACAGCACACCAGCAAGCGACCGCAAAAATGGTACGATTCTATTTGTAAATTGAGCGCAAAAGCTTGGGTATTAAGTAGTAATATATACCTTCCCTAAGATACCGCCTGGTCGCTCGCTGGCGGGTAATTTTTACTTTAACTACCAGTTTGTAATGCATTCCCAGCTTCTATAAGAGGATTTCTGCCACCAGCTCGGTTGCTGTTTAAGCCAGACTGATGATTGCTAATGAGGATGAAACTGCAGTATGTGAATGACATGGCTGAACCGGCAGTGTATTTCATTTAGCTCTGTCTTAGTCCTGGTTTAAAGGTAGTATCTTACTACTTAATTATGACTGGAAATGTTTATGTAGCGTCTGATTGGTAACGCACTGGAGTCTTCTATTGTTTGCTAGCGGGCTACTTCGCAGGTTTGCCTGCATGGCTACTCATGCCACGCTATCTTTTGACTAACCATTGAACAACAATACCAAGCATAATTTGCTGCTGTATGTCCTTTTGCTCTAAGTAGGTCGCTGTCAACCACTGCATGCATGATTTTGGATCCCTCTGTATTGGGCACTAGTCATAGGCGGCTGGTGTACTAAAAAAGTGGGGGGCAAGAGGGTCCGGGAGAAGAGGTCGAAAAAGGGGGGGCGGTTAGGATCCGCAGCCCATTTAAAGGTGTTTTTTTTACATACAATTTGGATTTTATCTAAAAAACGGAATATGGCCTTAAAAACCAAATTTGCTTGTTGATTTTCATCTACTTTTATCAAATAACATGAAAACAGTCCGATTTTTGGAATTTTCAGCTTTTATTTTGGTGAAATTAATCAATCAGCTGGAGTAAAAAATCACTTTCCACTCGATCATTACTTTTTAACCATGAAAAGTGAAGGGGCAAAGCTTCTTTACTTTTGGAAGTGAGGGGGCAGTCGTCCCCCTTCCCCCCCGTACGAGCCACTAATGGTCCACTTATCCAACTTGCTGTTTAGGCAACAATACTAGTGGTGTAAGTCAGTTTCCGAGCCGAAGATTCAAACACCTGCCAGCCCTTTCTGCTAAAAAAAATGGCATTAGTTCATAACAGTCCTGTAAAGTATTTGACTTTCCTTTAGTAAATCAATCAAAAAAGAAGAATGCCAGTGGTATAAGACTTTTATAGTTAGAATTATAACTACACCTATTATATACAGATATTGAATAGAAATTAAAAGCAACTTTTGTTAGAAGTTGATTTATGTCATAACTATTAGAACATTCCACTCTGCCTTTCAAGTTTGTGATCATTTTAGTGTAAATATACAGTCTTTTACGAAAATTTTATTTTATTAATAAGGCCAGGTGGGGTAAAATGGGTCAAAAAAGAGCAATTTTACAATCAGGCTTTGACAGAAAAAAATATACTGATTCAACCAATGAATAAAGTGCTCAGGATATGCATATAACTCTTCCTCATGACATTTAAAGTGAAATATTTCGGAAAAAACAAAAGATTGATATTGATAAATAGGTTTGAAAATGTGTTGTCAATGACTCATTTTATCCCATAGCGTGGGGTAAAATGAGTCATGGTTTAAAGGATTTGATTTCATGATTTATTGAATAGTAGTTTGATACTTTTGTTCATTAATGAGAAAACAATTAGTATATAAACATTTCTAGAAAGCAATATTGTCCGCTTGATTCATCTCAGGGCCAGGAATGTCTAGCACTGTTTACGATGCAACATCCTTCCAAACATCATCTCCCTCCGGGAACAAAAAACTTTCACTGTATTTTTAAGTTTTATTGCACGTTATTCTACATTGTGGGGAAGAATGATGGCATGAAAATATACTTTTTTGCCAATTTCATCAAAAGACTTAACTTGTGCCCACTTTCCAACTTTTAAAGGTTGCTACCAATGCACTTCGATTCAGTTGTGAATTTCTTTTAAAGAAAAGGTTTATTTATTACTTATTTAGTTTGCGTCTGTGTGTCTGTTTAATTGAATTTTTATATCTTTAGGCTTTTTCAGATTGCAATCGTTTTTATATTTTCAAGCTTGTTAAAATTTCATAAGTTTCTTTCTGTATGTGTGTAGTTTTCTCTTTTAGTAGTTTTTAAAGTTTCTTCTTCACTTTTGGCTATTGGTTTCGGTGAGAGTGTGCTTATAATAGAAGTTTTAATATGCATAAAAATAAAACACATGCTTGACTCTCTTGTTCTAATATCGAAGAAACAGCCTCACTTGTTGTTGAGATCTTAGATGTTGATTCCGTTCCTTTAACAGTATTGTTTGAATTAGCTCTGTAGAATGTTTTTCTATGATTTGGTAAACCAGGGCGTCTCTCTTTGGTTAAAATAAGGTACTTTTCCTTCATTACCTATCAACATTTCTTGAAGGAAGTTCATCGAGCAAAAGCTGTGCTCTTAGTTTTGGATTTTCGATTAAATTTAATTATTTTGCACTATAAGTTCATATATTTGTGCATCGAAAGAATGACCAAACAATATATTATTTGTTTTGAATTAGTATGTACAATGTACATACATGGCACCAAAACATAAGTTAATTAGCAAAATATATGATTAGCTCTTTAGTATATTCTAAACCTAATTTAAGGCTAAAATTGACCCATTTTACTCTACGCTTGTTTAAACACTATGAAAAAATTCAGTTTTGCTGTTTTTTCTTCACCATTTTAGTACGTTATTCCTGAAAATGTGCTCTATGCAGTAAGTTAAAAACTTAATGCGTATTTTCATTTAATTTTCTTTAAATCAAAAGTTTTTATGATGAACACAGTCA
Organism: Uloborus plumipes; assembly: GCA_038373865.1. Taxonomy (NCBI): domain Eukaryota; kingdom Metazoa; phylum Arthropoda; class Arachnida; order Araneae; family Uloboridae; genus Uloborus; species Uloborus plumipes. Next base: position 52,426 of record JAXGGA010000156.1, read on the forward strand.
AGCTTCTTTTAAGAAAAACGCATAATCACTAGTATTTGTAACTTTAAAGTAGAAGTTACACCTTATTTTGAATATAAAATTCTGCCTGTTGTCAATAATGCACAGAAATGGCAACGCAGAAAGAAAATATCGTTTGTACATTTTTGAAAGATTTTTGTAATAAACGTGACCCATTTTACCCCGTGACCCATTTTCCCCCACCCGACCCTACTGAAGAAGGTTTCAATTTAATTATAATTAAATTCAATTTAATTATAATGGTAATCATTATGGTTGAATGATTGAGAGTGCCTGGTTTCCCTTTTTTATTTTTTAAGGCAATCAAATAGTTATTTCATATCTACTACTGGGTGACGTTATAAAGTTCCAAATGCCAGCTCATATAAATTTACATGGACATGAAATGAAAAAGTTCAATCTCGCATTCGTCTTAATAAAGCAGGATTGCAATTAATAGATGCAGCAAACTATAAACTTAAAACAAAGCATATAAAAATCCATTTAACAAGTACTAAAATTAAATAAATTAAAAAAAAATCTGCTACCCTGATTGGCTTACCTCATATGAAGACGAAATTCACAGAGAAAAATGCATTTAACGTTTAAATATATTTAATTGTTTTCGAGAGGAGATAGGAAACACGGAAAAGAAATTACTGCCCTTAGGAATAAAATTTGCTAGTCGCAAAATCCGAATTAAGAGGGAAAATTGAACATGCTTTTAAAAGCCTTGTGCTAAAATGAATTATAAATATTTTATTCGTTGACAAATAGAGACTGGCAACAGATAAATATTTTTAATCATTGTGGTTTATTTCCTTGTTGGTCATTAATGAAATCGGTTACCAATAAAGGGTTAATTGTTTTTTTAAATCTGCTAAAAAAAGGTTATAACTTGAGTTCTATACAACATGTAAGTTCTAAACGCAATCTATCAGCCAAACGATACCTCTGGGGGTGCTGGGCCTAGGGTTTGCTCGACCCTAGGTTCTAGTTCAAAATTAAAAACAGAGCGCTCTTCAGGGCCCTATCCCGGTTAAACCACTAAACTGTGGTAGGTACGGGGGACCCTGGAGTGTGAAATGAAATGAAATGAAATGAAATCTATCAGCCACAGAAACATTTACGCTCGCTTTTGGTACTATTTTTTTTTTTTTTAATTTTCAAGAATGTTTTTACTTTAAGAACTGCAAAAAAAAAAAAAAAAACATTTTGGGGGTTTTAAATTAATATCTTCATTAATTAATATCATACGAAGAAGCTACCTAGCTAAGAACATTCTCCATCAACTCTTCTTGATAAAAAAACAAACATGAAAATCGGCAATCCGTTCAGGCGCTAGAGTGCCACAGACAGATACAGATACACATACAGGGATGCATAGACGCATTAAACTTATAGCCCCTTTCGTTATTGCGTCGGGGGTTAAAACAGGAGGTAAGAAATTATTAAAATAAGAAAATATTTTTATCGAGAAAAACACACACTCATTTAACTATAAAACGTTGTATCATAAACAAAATATGTAAGATTTATTTTAGATACAATAGGCCTCCAAAGCTATACGGTCAAAGAACAAATAGCATATGTATACGATCAAAACCAAAGAAATTAAATGTTATGACAATAAGTCCTGCAATGCGGGAAGTGTCAATTCCATTCACTATAATGTTCATTCTGACAATACCTAAGGGAAACATTCAATATGACTGTTAATGATGACCACATTTGCAAGAAGATTCCTCCCTTCCTTTGGCAATCAATATGACGCTTCAAACGGCACACTTGATATTATCGACAGGATAAAATGGAGTCTGAATATAGCTTTTTCAAAATATTTATCATCATAGTTATTGATTTTTGAGGAAAAAAGACATAGCAGCCACTGGTTGAATGATGAGCTTGCAATCCTAAAGCTCGAGCTTTGTATTGTGGTTGGTCTCCATATATCATTGAAATAATGTATAAATTGTTACTGATTATCCATTCGGTCTGATACTACTTTTGGTTTAAAAATAAATTTTGACTTTGTACTAAAGGGATAAAATATTGAAAAATGTTTTAGTGTTTAGTTTTACGAGTGTTGTGTAGTAAATTGGTGCGCATAATCTTGATTTTTGCCATAGAAATTAATAATAAAGCAAACAGAGTCGTTTCTAGAGTTTCTGTCACCCTAGGCGAGTGTTGATAATAATCTCGTCAAAACCTAATATCGTAGCCCTATAGTCTAGCTATATAGTACATTTTTACTTTTGTACATGTTTTTCTATTTTAATAGTACTTTGATAATTATTTCATTATCTTAAAAAAATGCTCCTTGCAACTCTTATCGTTTCATTTTCTAAAGAAAATAAAATGGCAGTGGCGGGATTTGCTCACAGAAGCTATGTTTTCATTGAATAACATAAGCTTTTTATGTTGAAAGTATATTGAAAAAGAATTGAATAAAGTTTTAGCTAATACAATTAAATTTATCAATTCAACATTTTCAACTTCAACATTATAAGTTTATGTTATTCAATAAAAACATAGTTTCTGTCGTCTAGTCCCAACTGAAATTTTGTCTGATTAAAAGAATGATACTCTCCCGGGTAGATTTGAACCACCAACCATTCACTTACAGCCATACGCGCTAGCCAATTGCACAACACGGAGGCTTCGCTACATATAAGTGCTAAACGAGTTACTATAAACAAAACTCTTAGCATGCACTTAAAAGGTAGCAGGTGGAATTCTGTTTATGTCGCTTCTTTCCAGTTCGCTCTGGCTGCCAAAGTCTAATAAGTATCATATCTTCAAAAAATATTTCACTTTCTTTGCGCTGACTTTTTCTTTGAGCCTGTAGAAAGCCTGTTGTTTAAGCAGTTTGTAATACAATCTAAGACCTCAAGATTTATTGTCAACTAGCTGCGTGGCCCGGCGTTGCACGGGCTGTAATGTAGGAAAGGCAGTTTGAGAAAACTACTCGCCACCAAGGCGACTCGCCTTTAAAGTAATGAGGAAAGTTTAAACAGTTTACTCGCCGTCAAGGCGGCTCGCCTTTACAGTAGCGAGGAAAGTTTCAATAAACTACTCGCCGCCAACGCGGTTCGCCTTTAAAGTGCCAAGGAAAAGTTTAATAAACTACTCCCCGCTAAAGCGGCTCGCTAAAAAGCTTTTCTGCATCAAAGAGTCAATCGAATTATTTGCACATGCTTCCTCAAAAATAAAGACGATGTCAAGTAGCGCATACTTAGCACTCTCCCTAAATAACAAAAAAAATTCCTTTCCAAAAACAATTATTTCCAAACCACTTTCTTCCTGTAAAATTAATTGCAAAATTCTAAACGAAAAAGTTCTTTTAATATTTGGATCGCATCCAAAAAAAGTTCCTTCGAAAAACAGCAATTGCAATTTTATTTAAAAACACATTTTCAAAATAGTACCAGAGAAAAATATGTCATTAATAATTAGAATAAAAACAATTGTTAGAACTTTGTTATAACACGTATTCAAAATGACAATGGAAAAAAATAACTCTTTCATTTTAAAAAGTTCAATTTAATTAACGTTTTAATTTAAAATCGCAACGGAAAGAAATAAATATCTTGGAATTTTAAATAGTTCATTAATTTAATTAACGTTTTAATTCAAAATGGCAACGGTAAGAAATAAATGTCTTGGAAGTTTAATCATTTGTTAGGCTTAATCGCTTTAAATTACTTATTAATTGATATCTTCGCTAATTAAAATCGTATGATTATATAAATTGAAACTAATGAAGCCTGAAAAATTACCTATCTATCGGTACCTGATTCGACTTTCAGTTCATTGACGTTCAGGAGATGGAAGCGTGACATAGAAAGATAGATACTCAGATTTTAATATAAGTAGATAATAATGAATTCCGACAAACAAGGGCTAATCTCCAAAAAGTAATTGGCGATTTTTTTTTGAAATTGTTGGAAGAGATATTAAAATTGTGTCATTAATTTCAAACAAGAGCTTCGAACTGCATCAAAAGGTTCTTCAGTAAAATATAATAAGAATCATGGGCGAAGGTGGAGTGGAAGTTCTTGCCTAGGGCTGCAGCTAAGCCCTTAATTTAATAATTACTACGCTTTTCTTGCACGCGTGTGGCAACAATTCAAAAACTTTTGTTTAGAATTCCATCCTGAGTCGTAATTTCATAGCAGCGTTTAGCGCTGTATTTATATCTCTTTTTTATTCTATAATTCATCTTGCACATATTATTTAGTGTACTGAGAGTTTCAAATAAATATTTATCGCATTTAGTGAATGATTCATCGAACTTACAGATACAGAGTAAGCGGATCTACGAGTTTTTTTAGGTAAAACAAAGTACGCCATGCTCAAATATGGTATTTTAAAAAAAAACATTCAAAGTGTCAAAATACATCTCATGAATGTAAAGTTGAATGAATTCCATTTGTGTTAGTGTTCGGCGCCTAATTTATATTTCAGAGATTACTTGAGCACCTAAATAGAGCCAGAGTATTTACCTGGTGCGGGTTTTGACAAATAAATGTGCGACATACTAGCACTTGTAAAGAAATAAAACATTTGGGTATTACAGCTTTATTTCTCAGCCTCTTCGCCCCCCCCCCTCCTCCTCCTCAAAGATCTGCTGCTCTAAAACTGCTCTTTTTTCCTCACCCAAATCCTATGCCATACGCTTAACGACTTGATCTGGGATCTAACAAAACTCAACACAAAAAGATAATACAAGTTCAATAGAGTTTTATTCTGCTGCATTGGTTATCGAACAAGGTGGGGAAAATATAAGCGACTTGGAGTAGGAAGATTTCAGGAAAATAAAGGTTTCTGTGTTTTGGGTTTATTTGCTTCAGATGCTTAATAAAAGTCTTGCGTTTACTTTTGTTGTGAGGTACCATTTTGGTACTACACTTTAAAAAATGAATGTTTTTTTACAGTGTAATACAGCTATTTTTTTAGTAATAAGCTGTAAAAATTGCTAATTTTACAGTAATAAAATGCCAAACTGCTCATTTTACAGTAATAAAATGCCAAATTGCTCGTTTTACAGTACTAAACTGTAAAATTGCTAATTTTATAGTTTATTACCGTGTATTTTACAGTTTTAAATTGGAACCTCGGCTGCCAGTATTATACTGTAAAAACAACAGTTCATTTTTTGCAGTGTAAGATATTCCTTTCCGATTTGCGTTTTTGAAGTCATTTTCTTTGTTTTTGTTATAAAATATTATTTTTGTCATTTTAAAGCTTTTTATTTTGTGAAATACAAACCTACAATAGTTTTAAATTTCCCATATTGCCTCAATCTATTACATGTATACTAAAACTTCTATTTTCTCACTTAAATTCCAATAATGTTTTTTGCACAAATTTGGATTCCTTTTCACGTAATTATTGCATGTTTCATACAAATACATTCATAACGTATGCAATGTGCGCAACAGGAAATAATTCATAATTAAAATGTATACATGTGACATGTAATTAAAAAAAATCCTTTTTCTTGAAGTCACATTTACTTATTTATTGATTTAATTGTGTGTGTGTTATCAGAGCACTTAAATTTATATTATTGTGGGGGATCTCAAAACACTTCGCAAGCTCCTCTATTCAAGCTCAAAAATTATGCAGACAATGCCTAAAAGTGCAGAACATGTTACTTCCAAGCAGCAGTTTTATATAGAGAGTCAAAAAAAAAAAAAAAAAAAGAATAAATAAAATAGAAAAGTTTAATATGCACTTTTTTGTACGCAATACAATGTTGTTTAAAATTATTTTTTAGGTAATGGTAATCTAATGCTTAGCACATGAAAATGCATTAAAATTTGCCACGCGTCGAATTAGATATTTGAAAGTGGTTTATATTTTCTATGTATTAAATCATCACTGTTAAGTAGCGTTAAATTAATGCGAGTCTCATCCGATCTTGTATATATCGGACAAATATTTCAGCGCCCTCCTGAAAAGTAACGAAAATGGACTTAGCTTAACCTGGTTCTGAGGTACAGAAATTATGAAACACATTTTATGAAAAGTTTTTTGTCACTTATTTTAAAGTATTTTTAAATGGCTTACACCACTGTCAATCTACATTTATGATGCTTTTGCGGAAAAAAGTCAAATACATACAAGGATTGCAAATATTTTAAAACTAGCGAAAAATTTAGGGTGCTGGTCCAATCAGGGGAATAGAAACTTACTTACACCACTATCAATCTCACCTTAACAGCAGTTCTGGTAGGTAGAGACACTTTGTGCGCTCTTAAGAGCCAATATATTATAGGGTTTTTCGTTGAATTGGTCAACTTAATAGGAAAAATAAAGATATAAACAACCATTAACTCATTTTGTAAAAGTTTTGACTCACACCACTATCATTCTAATCCGCTCATTTCTTTACAACGGCATCTATTTCAGAAGTAGTGAAGTACACATTGAAAGTTTATGTTAGCATTTAAAAAAATGAATGTTGTTTTTACAGTATAATACAGCTAATTTTATGGTAAAAAACGGTAAAAATTGCTAATTTTACAGTGATAAACTGCAATATTGCTAATTTTATAGTTTATTACCGTGCATTTTACAGTTTTAAACTGGAACCTCTGCTGCCATTCTGTTGTTTTTGTAGTATAATAAAGCTAAATTTAACGGCAATAAGCTTTAAAATTTCTTTTACAGTAAGAAACTGTAAACTAGCAAGTTTTACAGTTTATTACTGTGCATTTTACAGTTTTAAATTAGAACCTCGGCTGCCAGCATTACACTGTAAAAACAACAGTTCATTTTTTGCAGCGTGAGCACTTGATAAAATACTGGCAAATAAGAAAAGTTGACAGGAAAAATAAAGGAAATAATTTTACTCACGTGTCACTACCCTGCGAAGAGTGCCTCGAAGCAGATTTTGGGGAAGTATCGACATCGTGATCAGACCGATACAAGAAAGACTCTCTCCGCTGGGGAAAACTTTGTACCAAAAGCCCAGCCGAGGGACTGGCAGCGTCCAATAAATTACGGGGCTGAGGTGAACCATCGTCCACGTCAAAGCTGAAAGAAAAAAAATACAAGTATAAAAAAACATGCACTTAAGGTAAACTTGAGATATAGAAAATATTTTTTTTTTTTGCTACGATTAATTTCTATTGCGTTGTTGTATATGGCATTATTAGTTGATATTGATATTCGTAGAAATAAGATCAATGATGAATTTAAGATTTTTGAGAAAAAATGGCTTTTTTTGGTCTTAAAAGCTGGAATATAGCGCCTCTTTAAGTATCTGCTCTAGAAAAGTTTAACTCCGCAATATTTTTCAACATTTTACCCAAGCATAAATATTTTCGAAATTCCTCAAGAACAGAGAAAATATTTATTTTTCTAAATATTTATACGAGATGAAGATTTTGAAATTAAAACAAAAAATATATATAATAATCTTTTTAATTTTAAGATTTAAAAAAGTAATTTAATTTAATTTCTTTGAAAAAAAAGTTATGTGTCTAAGCCTCATGTATCCAAGTAAGTATGCATAAAGCTTAAAGTTAAAGTATTTTATCTTCTAGCAGGAAAATTTTCTTTGGTTTCCCTAGTCACTAAAACAATTTTTTTTAGTAATTACATAATATTTAGTTATTTATAACGTATTACATTAATCATTAACGCTAAAAAAGTTGAAAAGTCACACACAGTTTCTAGTATTAATTACATATTTCAAATGTAAAAGTTTGCAGCATATTAAAATCTTATTTAGCAATTTTTTCGATTATATTCTCCGGAAATAAAATCGGTAATGATTAACTAGCCATTCAGATTAACGTGGTTATACTATAATATACAATTATCTAGAAAAATGTTATTTTAAATCCAAAGTTTTCAATTTTTCAAGTTTTCACGAGGGATGCAGTTTTAAATTTTTTTTAGAAAGACAACATATGTAATTTAATTAAACCTCATAATCTCACAAAACATCTTTCTTTATTTCAGTTATTGAAGGTTAATTTTATAAATCTCTGACAAAAATCGTAACTGTGCATTTGGTTTGTAACTTTCTTTATTTTTTATTTATGAAATAATTGACTAACCAATAATTCATTGAATTTATGATCGAAAAAAAAAAATAGACTAAAAGTTTTGCTAGAAGAATTGATAAAAAAAATCATTAACTTGTTTTTTATGAACTTCAGTTCAAATTATCTCTTAAATTTTTTACCTATAAAAAATCATGTAAAATATCTATAATACACTATCATTTTGTCCTCAGTCTATTATTCCAACTTTCGCGCTGGATGGTAATGGCATGGATGATAATGACATTTTAAAGTATTTCACCTGGTTGATAACCATCAACTATGGTTGCGTTTAGAATAATAGTTCACTTAATATAAGCATAAAAATAAGAAAATTTTACAATGATATATTAAAAGGTAACTGATAATGAGTAAGGACGGTACTAGTAGCCAATGTTTTTTTCTATTTACTTTTTTGTTAAATACACCCAATCCGGAATCATATAAATTTCTACAGCAAAATACTTATTTCATGAACAAAGTGATAATGGCTGCAACTAAAACTGAAAGTTATTTTAGCGATCAGGTGTACCTTGTGGTCATGAAAGGCTGTAAAAGCTGTTGGATGGTGGTGAAAAAAATTGTTGGGGACGACACATTTATGCATGGAATCAAGAAAAAATAGAACATGATTTCAAAGTGGAATACTGCATTGAAGAAATATATTTTAAAAATATATTTTACCTTTTTTTTGCTATCTAGTCAGGCTCTATTAAAGACAGAAATTCTGATTAGGGACATAGGATGGTAATTACATTTCAGTACTTATATTAAGCCTCCAAATGAATAAAGTTTATTTCGCACTGTTGAATGAATGTATATTTTTTTATTTTGACGGTAACAAATAAAAAAAAGGATAAAAGAGCTGGAATAGACGTTTTTAAGGTTTCTGTGAGCCTGGAATAAGAACAGGAAAAATATATCAAAAACCAAATTTAATTTTGTCCATGATTATATTGCCCATATTATCTTGATTAATAAGAAAAGCCTAAAGTGTGACATTTATACAATGAAATAAACATGAGATATGCCACACGGTTTGACTAAATAGAATTATTGTACAGAGAAACATTTTTATTGCTAACAATAATATTCAAGAGTAGTTGGCTTAGTGATGCTTCATTCTGTAACCAACTACTCAGGTACAGCACGGCTTTTATCAATGTGTTACATTTAAAGCAAATCCTAGACCAAGCAACGTCTTTCATTGGCATTTTATTCCTTTATTATTATTTGTGTGAGCATAAAGGTTATTTTTCAAGTATTTTTATCCTACCACAATGAAAACTTACTTTTTAATGTAAAATATCAAAAGTATAGGCATAGTGAATTATAAAATTGCTTCTTCACATATTTTTATCCTACTACAATGACAAGCTATTTGCTAATACAAAGCATCAATAGTGTAGCCATCTGGCTGCTTGATGTATCATGAAATCACATTAGAAATGTCTAAAATGATTTTTACAAAGATTTACTGCTCCGGCATCGACTTTAGTCAATATGTTGGATTTAAAGCAAATCCTAGAGCAAGCAACGTTTTTTACAGGCATTTAATTCAGCTTTTTGGCTTAAAATGAAAAAGTTATTTTTAAAATATTTTTGTCCCACTACAATGGCAAGATTTGTTAATGCAAAGTATCACAAGTATAGCCAAATGGCTATACGACGCATTTTGAAATCATATGAAAGATGATTTAAATCATTTTAAGCTACCTTTTTTCAAAGGTCCTCTGCTGAATTAATCATATCATCCACAGAACATATCCTTCATACAACAAAGTACGCCTTTCGCATGTTCCACCTTTCTTCTATTTATTTGCCAAAAACACCACATAGTCCTTTCCTGTAAGTCTGTTTTGAAATATTTCACCAGAGTGATTCATTCACTGTTGCCACCTGACATGAAAAATGCTCTTCTTAAAATATCGTTCAGCCGAGTGTTGCATTTATTTTTATTATCTTTTGGGTAGCGCTTCTCCACAATATGAAAAGCTTCTTTGATAAAGGTGATTCATTTTGTTTTAATCTATACCTATCTTAAATATTTTATCCATACCTCTATAAACATGTTCTTTCTTCAAAACTTTGATTTCTTTTGTGATGGAGAAATGTATTGTAGGTAATTTGAAAAATATATTGTAAGTAACTTTTATTCAATTGAGAAATGGTATTTATGATATTTCTAGTATTTCATTTGTAAGACTTAGCGCATAATAAAATTTTACGATTTTGGTTTCCGTAGAAATCCCTTTATTTGTACTTTTTTAAATGGATACGAAATACACTTGGGCTTAACCACACCTGCTGATACCAAGTTACAAAAATATAAAACACGTTTGATTGTATAAAAAGTTATGCATTAAAAACCAATTAATTCTGAAGTTGCTACAAGATATAATAAAATCCAGTTATGCTATTGATAAATAACATTATTGCTATAACAGCTGCTGAAGGGGTTCTAACTAAATAATACTTTTTAAAGTAGAAAAAATATATATACAATTACACTTTTTTCTTCAGGATACAATCACATTTTTTGAAAACTTAATGAAACACTTTAGATCTAAAATAAAGCGAAAATGTTAAATTAATGTTTCAGAACAACTAAAAAATGGATACGAAATACACTTGGGCTTAACCACACCTGCTGATACCAAGTTACAAAAATATAAAACACGTTTGATTGTATAAAAAGTTATGCATTAAAAACCAATTAATTCTGAAGTTGCTACAAGATATAATAAAATCCAGTTATGCTATTGATAAATAACATTATTGCTATAACAGCTGCTGAAAGGGTTCTAACTAAATAATACTTTTTAAAGTAGAAAAAATATATATACAATTACACTTTTTTCTTCAGGATACAATCACATTTTTTGAAAACTTAATGAAACACTTTAGATCTAAAATAAAGCGAAAATGTTAAATTAATGTTTCAGAACAACTAAAAAATGTCTTCTATCTTCTCCAAAAATTTTTGAAAATTATAGATTTTTTTATTTTTAGTATGAGTACAAATTCTAAAATATTTTATATCATATTCATCAAATAATAATGTAAGCAAAAATAAATATATTTGAATTTGATACACTATTATGCATTAAACAAAATAATATCACGTAGAGAAATTTGCTTTGGAGGGGACGTTTACCCAAGAAATAAAATAGAGCTACAGTCTTGTTACTATTGAAATTTATTCTGCAAATCTTCAATATAGAACGGTCTACAATCTCAAATCTACTCAAATAACCAAAGTAAAAACAAATTTTATATTTCTCAGATATGAAAACTAACGCAATATGCTTACTTTTTTACCAACGAGGTATAAGTTACGTAATCTGTTTTCAGACGAAATTTTTGTTTACTGATAGTATTTCATTGAAGTTAGTGATGACCAAAAATCAGACCACATAGACAACTTTGCGCTTAAAAATGAAATTAAATGATTCATCGTTGAAAAGCACAAATGTTCAGGAATATTGGAGACACGTGCTTTGGTTTTACAAGGAGCGTCTTTTTCAGTGCAAAAATGTGATGTTATGGATACAAAGACATTCGACAATAGATAAAGGCTCTTTTATCGAATGTCTTTCAACCATAAGATCACATGTTTTGCAATGAAGGAGACGTTCTTTGTAACACCGAAACACGTGTCTGCAGTATTTCTGCGCATTTGTAATTTTCAACGTTGTATTATTTCCTTTTCACACATATGCTTATTATAATAACCGAAATGAAAAACAGTGAGTAAAGTTTATAACGTTTTAGTGATTACAAAAAATAATTTATGAAAATAAATTATTTTATACTTTAATGGCAGCATGAAGAACCCGCAAATGAGTACTAAAAATTCATATTTTTTAGTATTTATTTGCTGAATAATATGTTCAATTTCTAAAAAATATTTGATAATGAATAACCTTCAAAATTTTATTGTAAGCATTCCTCCGCAACACGGTGTTACGTTTCATTTCTTTTTTAATAATGATTTTTTCTTATTTGGGTGTACCGTTTTCATAACATTAAAGCAGTAGAAACACAATTCATTAAAAAAAAAAAAAACAGACTAGTTTCAATAAATCATTACAACGAAAAGCAGTACTGTTACTAAATGAAAGTTAAATTTGGAATTTTTTCGACTCTCCCGAAAGTTATTTTCAATAATTTTTATGAGCTTACGTTTGTATATTTAATTTAAGTTTATATAGGAATGGTGATAGCATTCATTAGTCTCATTACAAAACTAAAACTAGGAGAAACGATGATAGTTTGAAGTGCGTGAGGGAAATAAACAATGAAATATCCTATAAACGGAGAAAGAAAAATATCGTGGTTTAGCCCTCTTACACGTGATCTAATGAAAGATTTCATTCAAATCTGTTTATTACACATATATGTTGTAACATACCGATGAGAAAGTTTTACAAGATTTTTACGCATATTTTATTTGTTTCAATACACTTAATTCATTACTGATTTAATTAAAAAAATTTCCTGTACTTTCGAAATATTATTTAGAACTATGAGTTTTTCTTTCACCTCCGTTTTTCAGTACTCACTTATGTGGAGCTTGCAGCTGTACATTTTAACGAAAGCTAATTTTTATCATTGAGATTTAAACATTTTAGCACTTGAAAATGTAAATATGTGGCAGACGGAAACAAACTCTATTATTATTTTTGGTGATGTCGAAACTAGAGTATTGGCGAAAGAAGAGTAGGTAACATGAAGAAGACGTTCTGACAGCTCTGCGCATATACAAACAATTGCGTTGGTGTCATAATTGTTTAAAAACTTCATAGCGAAAATAAAGTTACTTTATATTTCTCTCTCCTGCAGTTCAGAAAGTTCAGCAAAAATGGTTTTGAATGGTTTTATTCATTATATGGAAGGTTACCAAGAGCATTTGGTAATGAATTTCACCTTTCGTGTTATTTTTGGTGCTCAATTTAGGTGTTTCCATTTACTCCATACATGCTGTACTCTGGGGCCAATAAATAAAAGTTTGTCATTCATCTTTTTTATTTTTTCTGTAAGATTACACTTCGATTTAAACTACACTTTTGCGTGTATTTTACGTAAACGTAGTAAATTATTTTTTTTTCGTACAAATCGTCCTTTTAAATGATTTCAGATTACATTTAAAGGATTCAGCGGATGGCATGTGACCTGAAGACCGCAGATGGAGTATTGTTGGTGAAGAATTTTTTAAGCTTCATAATTGATTGGGTATGTTACGATTAACTACCTACATCAACCTCATGGGAAAAGAAAGCGATGTTTTCATTTATCTCAAAGTATGTGTAGAAAATGGAAACACACTTGGGAAAATGTAAACGCGAACTCATTCTCTAACAAGCAGACATAAAGTCGCACAAAATGTTATCCATCAATTCATTTAAACAAACGGAAGGATCTTAAGTTGAAATATTGAAATTCCATTCCCACTTATTCCAACAGAGCCTATACTATTTAGAAAAAATTCGGTAACCTGAACTATTAATTATGTATGCTAATAACTGTTCAAGTTTACACGGAACATCGAAACAGATTGACAGCTTGTTTTTGATCCAGTAATTAATAAATAGTTTTAAATTAAAAAAAATAAATAGATAAAAAAATTAATTGATCAATAAAAATGGTATGTCGTTTCGGTAAAAGCGTGAGAAAAAACCCTTTTCTCATCCGTACTAATCTTTTTTTTCTTGCAGAAAGAGGAACCCTACGAAGTTTTATCATGTCGTTATATCGCGCTAATAAGTGTGATGGTTTTGATAATCTAATATAGACACATTAAAAAAAAGTGCAGAATAATTCAATGTATAAATAGATAAGGCATGTACCTACAAAACAATTTGTTTATTAAGAGATAAGGACGACTTTTTTTATATAAAAACTGAAAAATAAAAGAAAACTTAGCTTTTGTTCTTTCGAAATAAGAAAATGAATTTAAAATATCTCTGTCGTCTTTTAATGAAACAAGAATCCAAACTTGCAACTTAAACTACAGCAATTTTGATGAATCGAAAACATGTCCGTTTTGCTCATTGTTTTTTTTATAAAAGAAATTAACTACTTTCCGTACGAGAACATTCTTTACATACATTTCCTTAACTAGAAGGAAAGAGTATAACAAGTATAATCGGAAAATCACTTTTAAATTAAGTAAAACTCATCCATCATAATTCATCTAAGTGCATTTGATAAACTAAGAGCAATAACAAAGCAAGCTAATGAAAAAATTGACTTACTGATCATGAAATAACATTCACACAATCTATAGTCCTCATCCCGCAATAAAAGCTTATTACTTAAAGTCATTTTGTGAGGAAATAGGTAAATGTTAGCTGATAATACTCTGAGTTCATTGTCTTCATCCTAATGGATCACGTCCGCAACGTGCTTTATTGAGCTAAATAAGATACAGCAGCTTCTTTGGAAGAGGAACATCTGTAGGATGGGAAATTCTCTCCTTAAGGATGAGGCACGAAATACTTACATAGACGCTTGAATCAGAAACGCAAACATATATGAAGTAAATTCTGAAGTACATTTATGTTTATTTTGATGTCATGACGCATTTTACAAAATTGCTATTTGAAATGAATAAATGACTTAAAATATAAATGTAATATTAAGTCATAATATTAGTTGCTTTATATGCTTTGTTGTCGGACAATGAAATTATGTTTAGAGAAAATTTATAATGTTAAAGCACCTTGTGTCGTTAATTTCGTCAATCAATTTTGGTTGAATAGTTTGATCATATTTATGGTTCTTTGGCAGCAATAAATATTCAACACAGTATCGTAATCTAAAGTTATTAAAAAAAATAACTGCGCTAAAAATATAGACTCTTTACTTAACTCTGGGAGTTTCAGAAAAAACAAACCAATGTTTCACTTGAATTTGAAATTAACTTAAATTGCTAGGATAAAGTTTTTTTTTCTTTTTTTAAAGAGTCCTCATATAGATATTATTCAAAGTAAAAGTAGCAAATAATTGGTTTTATATATAATAGATTAAGTTACACCGCATCTTTTTTACCCATAAAACATACTTGTTCCGTAAATTAACATAAAATTTTAATTTTGGAAAAATAGTTGCCTTTCCGTAACATTTACGTGTAACTGAACATTTGAAATTAACACCTTATATTTAGCAATATAAAGATGATCTTCGCGTTAACAGAGAGTAAGTTCTTTACAAAAATCTCTTGCCAATAAATGCCTGTCCGAAGCAACTCGATTTCGTCTTTTAGAAATTAAAATCCTTCACTTAAATGTAAATTTGAAGGATTTATTTGACTTATCTTCATTACATTCAATACAACAGCTTGTACATTCAATGCAACAGTTTGTTCTACATGCTGCTTACTACAAGTACACCAAATTATATGCATAAAAAGAAAAATCTCGCTCCAAGAGTCATTATATTCAATAAGTACATCTATAGTGTCAAAAGTAAAATATTCAAATGATTTTTCTGATACAAAAGTTAAAATTAATTCAGATATTTTAACCAACAGTCTAACACCCGAGCTTCTTATTCTAAGAATTAACGCCCTACTACAGTTAGGAGATCGTTCTTGTCAGATATGTCCCAGAAAACTATCCGACTCATCAATGCTGTTCAATAAAAAGCCAAGAGTCATTATATTCAATATATATAAGTAGTGCCAAAAAGTGTTTTATCCAAATGATTTTGTTTTTACAGAAATGAAAATCAATTAATATATTTTAACCAGCACCCGAACTTCTTATTCTGAGAATTAGTGCCTAAGGACAGTTAGGAGATCGTTCTTGTCAGATATGTCCCAGAAAAAACCATCCGACTCATCATTCGGAAGAAACGAGCCACTTGTGGCAATCTATCAACTGTTCAATAAAGTGTTCGATTTCGAGGACGCGAAGTGATAGCGTTGGTCGATATTTCTTGCTAATGATCGAGCCATCGCGTCCATCCCAAGAAGTAGGACACGAAGCACTGAACGATATTATGACGAAATCCCATGGCAAGTTTGATACTTTTGAACTTGAGGGCAATATTTTACAAAAATTGCTGGCTGCGTGATATTTGGTTTCCTGACAACTTCTTGTTTGGTGGGTGACTCTGTGCCTGCTTTTGACAAAAAGGTGACTATCTATAAAATCAAGTAACTTTATTTGCAGTTCATTATCTGTAGGGCTTCCTGGTTGCAATTACAAGCTATGGGATTATGCAACTACGAATAACAATACCGAAAAAAAAAAAAACATGACATTCAACGTGATAGAACATACAGTTAAATGCATGGTATTTGATTTGCATAGATGAAACCATTCAGAGCACCCTCTTGTGTTCAAGTAAACCTTATTATAATGACTGGATATTTTTCACAGCCTTACACTGGAATGATCCTTAAATGTAATTTTTTTTTCAAATATGCTGGGAAGTTTTAGAAAGTACCAAAATTGTAAGAGGTAGATTCGGTAACTAATCTGCTTAAAACCTCATCGTTTGTGAAAAATATGTTTTTAATCTTGATGCTATGGGCTGCAAATCAGATGTTCTCGTTAAGTGATCAGCCAAATGCAAAACCCCAGAGTTCAGTTTTCAAGCACGCTTTTTATTCTTTTAATCGACCCGCTGAATTGATATAAGGCTGAGTTGACCTGTGAGATGACCCAGGTCGACAACCCTCGCCTCCCTGTCAAGCGAGGAAGCCACTAAGCCACTGACTGGGCTGCTAAATAAATATTTGCGTATATTTATTTTTACAAGCCAACCCCTTTTTAAGAATTCTACCTTTCATAAAAATTAAAATTTTACAACGAATTTGACGCTTTGTTTAAGGATATTATTGTTAACCCGTGGAACCCAACTGACAACGCTCCAGGAAGCCCTTCTGTTTCACAGAACCCAGGTAAAGCTAGACCACGGATATGGCGCGTGAACTGGAAGCGTAAACGGACCACTTCATTTTGAAATAGGTTGAATTAGCAAGCACGCGCGACTTCACTGCTTATGAGTTCTTGTGGATCCAACCTATTTTAAAATGAAGTGGTCCGTTTCCGCTTTTGGTCCACGCGCCTTCTCTCCATGGTCCAGCTTTAGAAGACCTTTACTATAGAACATAAGTTGTTTATTTGCTCCTTTTTTTATTTATTTAATACATAAGTTAAAATATTACTAATTTTCTAAGGTAACGTTTGCGGAAGGACGCATTCATATGTTGGAGCGGCATAAACAATAAATTTACTTCAAAAATGAATTCAAAATACTATTTGGGAGCCCCTCTTTGTGAATTCTATCATTCTTTTGCGTCTACAAACGGCTATCCAGATCCTAGATAAAAAAAAAAGGCCAGGTAAATATACATTCGCTTGGAAAAGGTTCTTAGGATCAGTCATGTGCGCATTTATACGATTTCAACAGTTATTCAACGAATTTTCCCCCCTGAATTTTCTGAGCGAAATTCTTTGTTTCCTTGAGTTCATTTTTGCAGTTATTTTCAAAGCTGCTTCGGATCCTGTTCATTGCAGATTTCACTGTCTTGGCCATTGACAATTCTTTGTTGGGCATTGATAATAGTTAGCTCATAGATATCAACCAACTGATATCGATTAAAAGCACATTTTGACAAAGAACTATTAAATTACTATATCTGAAGAAAACAGCATTTTTATTTTGGAAAATGTTGTTGAACATTTTCTGAAAACTTTAAAAAATAAAAAACTTTTCTGAACCTAGGAGTGAAAATGATGAGTCTCTATCATATTTAACTGATTTTTCTGCGGAGATACTGTACGTTTGAAAAAAGTTTTAAACACTATCAATCTTCTGGTTCGTTTCTATACGCACTCCTAATAAATTAGAAAATAGTAATTATTAAACTAAATATGTCAGATGTATATCAGAACAAGAAACAAATATTCTAAACCTGATGGTACCTGTCTCTACCCCAGACAGATAGACAGACTTTCCGGAGGGAGCGGAATGATAAGAGGAAGGATCGACAAAAGAACAGATATATGAGCACAGATTATACTACAGTGAACTCTCACTTATACACCGCCTCATTTATGTGCCTTTTTCACTTATACGACGATTTTCAGTGGTCCCAGCACATTCCATAGTAAAATAATGATAATTTACTTCGTTTATGCGTCGCTCTAAAGATAAATATTTCACTTATGCGCCGAATTTTTCGAAAAATGTAAACAATTTAATTTATTTTCTTGAAAAAATGAGCATGTTTCTACACTTTCCTCTTTAATCTTTCTCTTTTATTGCTCACGCGAGGCATTTTTTCCACATGAACTAGAGTTCGGAGAGGAACAATTATCTATTATGTATCGTTTTAAAGGAAACTATTTGTGATTCGGTATGCTACAATTTTTGTTTTCTCTTTATAATTGTAGTAACGTTACAGTAATTGCCAAACCGTAGTAATATGTCCCTTTTCTACAGAAACATTCTTATTCATTCTCTCATTAGAACCTATGTTGCGTTTTAGTCCTTTAAATAGGCTTGTTCATTTATGCGTCTCTCTCACTTATGCGCCTTTTTTTGTTGGTCCTTTGGGCCGGCGAATAACTGAGAGTTCACTGTATTATAAATATACCAATTCTCACATTTAGGAATTCATATTGATTTTTACTCATTTCCCCCAAGGATAAATATTCTCATCGTTTGATACTCATAAAATAAAACTATATTAATTTTTGAAAAGAAGTATTACCAAAGTAAACACATATTGTATTAGAAGAGTTAAGAAATAGATAAGTTAGGATATACATATATAGGTATATCAGAAGAAATCTTTCATCGACATACTAACTAGTTAACTTGCTCTTAAAAAACTTACAGAGTAATTGAAATTTTAGCACTTTAATTCCACGTTGCATACGAAAGTTGACTTACGTAACGAAAAAATAGAAGAAGAAAAACTGCAATCAAAGACACCGTAACATCAGTTAAAGGAAGTTGTAGTTGATATATTTTCACGGTTAGTGTAACCGCGTGTAAAAGAGTTCTATAGCAACTTCCAACTTAATATTAAGCAGTCGTGATTTAGCAAACAATTAAAATAAAAAGAAAATAAAAGGTAGCGCACAACGAAATACATACTATAGCATGGAAAAACGCTTGATTGAACGCATATTTAACTTAGTATTTAATATTTATTCATCATTTCTAAAACGGATGAAAGACTATTTCTTGCTTTTGAAAATTGTTTGCGTGTTAGCTGAAAGGCGTGTTGGTACGGTGTTGGAAATCCACACCTTGGACCCGGGTTCTAACACGTAAAATATCCCTGGGGTATTTGTCTGGCTTTTAAAAGCCTAGGAAACATTAAATTATTTGTGCAGCTGCGCATCAAATTAGTGTAAGTACCTCCATCTGGTGGAAACTGGACGTCAAAATTATCCGTGAACTTGTGATCAACGCCTTAATGGTGGCATATAAAAAACTGGCAGAAACAGAAAAGGTCATATTGGAGCATAAACAAAAAAAAAAAAAAGCGTGTGCATTTTTTTAAATATTTTATATATTTGTTCAACAAGGACAAGTAAAGAAGAGTCGGCGTGATAAATTTCAAAAAAGTTAATTTAACAAATTGTTCTAAAAATTATAATAAGAGAAAGTATTTCTTTAATTCTTCCTTCATATTCAGTGTTTCACGTCTATTTTTCAGACTTTTACTTATTTAAATGTAATACTGCAATGTGTGTATAAACTAGAAAATGACTAAATTATTTTTAATTAAATGTTTTGAAGTCAAAATTTTAAGAAATTTTGAAAATTTGGAAATAAACAGCTTCCGAGAAAAAAAAAATATAATAAAAAAAGAAACACAATGGGAAATATCCAAGTATCCAAATTAAAGCACCAGACATAAAATGCGTTCTGCTTATGTGTAATAAAAACCTTAAGCATTTTAAATTAAGCAACTAGGGTGATATCAACACGAAGAACAAACACTTGCAATTGTTTTATGTAAAAAGATAATAATATTAAAAATATAATAAGCTTCTAATATATCAACGATCTTTTGCAATTTTTGAAATTAGCAACTTTCAAAAAAAAAAAGAGACAATGTAAAACGTGCAAATATCTAAAGCTAAAGCACCAGACTTAAAATGAGTTTCGCTGGTTTGTGTAACAAAAAGGTTAATCATTTAAAACAAAGAGCTGCTGTTATATCAGCAACATTTCCAATTGTTTTATGTGAAAAATAATCCGATTAAAAATAAAATAAGTTTCTTGAGAACAAATCAAAGCATCTCGTAAATATCAAACTCTGTTTTCATTTCAACTTGATCATTTCCAAAGAAGACAACATGTTGTGCACAACTATTATTCTAAAAATATCGCTAACATTTAAGGGAAAACGATATCGAAAAAAAAAAGTGAGAATATAGTGCACCATAGGGCTGTTGGCGTTCATCCTTGGACGAGTCCACTTAAATACCGGTTGAAAACAAGACAAGCATGGATTGTTACAATCAAGCGTTGTGGAAACAACTTTTGCTTCGTGTAACGTAGTAGTTTGTTTACAATAGGAAATGTATTTCAATTGACAGTTCGCGCCAAACTCCTTGATTTGCTTATTGTGCTTACGGGCAATTTCACGTCAAATCAATCAAAATAAATAAATAAATAAAAATAAATAAATAAATAATAGTAATAATAAAATAAGTTTTTGACCTCGACATCTCCGATTTTAACAAAATTTAGTGTGAGGGACACATATGACGAGATAAGTAATCTTGCCAATTTTTAGATTTTTACTTTAAAAATTGTACGAAATACAGGGTTGTAAAAAACAGCAAAAAGTGCGAAAAAAGCGAAAAATGGTTACATGCAAATGACTGTAGCTTCGTTTGTAATTATAAAAGAATAAAAATTCAAAAACCATTGTAAAGCTAAAAAACTGAGCTTTCTATTGATATGTAACATGATTTTCTTATGACAGGCTTAAGTTTCAAGGTCATTCACTGTAACTTTTGACCTTGAATATCTCAAAACACGCTGCCTTAGAATTTCTTTAAAAAATATATTTTATGGCTCTAACACTATTCTTCACCCACACTAAAGCTAAGGCTGGTACCGCAATGGCAAGGTACTCAAAAAATAGGAATGTTTGCATGTTTCTCCCCCTATTAGCGATAATAGGAGAAGCTACAGTGCTTCTCTGGTAAGTTGACCTCCGACATGGACAATGTTTCCTTTGTTTCAGATAATAGGAAAGGTTAACTGGCGCTGAAGTGAGTTGGGTTACTTTCAAAGTCGCTTTGCTAAATTATTCGAACTCCAAATCTGTGGCAATTACAGTATCCTACTATCCGAAAAAGGGAAACATTGTCAAGGTCAAAGCTCAACTTTTCATAGGAGCGCCATAGCTTTCCTAACTATTGTTAGCAGGGGGGGGGGAGAGTTTGTACTTTGTTCAAAGAAAAACATAGCGTTAACATGGATAATTAGAAAAAAAGGTTCTCAAAGTAAAAATGTGATTTATCAATAAAGAAATTATTGTCAGAATAACCAACTGCTGTTACAGTTCTGTGGAAATTAGTTTCCTATTACCCGAAAGAGGGAAACATTGTCAAGGTCATACCTCAACTTTTCAAAGGAGCGCTATAGCTTTTCTTACTCTCTTTAATGAGGGGATGGGGGCAAGTTTGTATTTTGTTCAAAATAAAACTTAGCGTTAACATGGATAATTAAAAAAAATGTTCTCAAAGTAAAAGCGTGATTTATCAATAAAGAAATTATTGTTAGAATAACCAACTGCCCAACTGCTCGTGCAAATGTACGTAAAGGAGGCAGAAGAATAAACTGATGAGTCCCGTGAAATACAAACTCGCTTCCATTTATCCAATTAATGAAAATAATAAATAGCTATCACGCTTAAAATAAAACATGTCGCTACATATCAGCAAAACAAACGAACACCATGCCAGAGATGCCTTTCATTTTGGTGATGACTATTCTTTGCCAGAAGAACTCGGTTCTTTTCTCACACCCAGCTAATTTCTAAAAGAAGAACCCTCCCTGTCAGTTCCTCACACTTTTCGGATCACGAGTGGCAGCTGCGAAGTTTGTAACTTGAGCAAACGGAGTGTGCATTTAAAACATTGTAGCTTACTTCTTATGAAAACTCCATTGAAATTTACGTGCTGGATTTTACTTTGTTTTTGAGCGAAGAGTGCTATTTTATACACTTGAAAAATGCAAACTTGTAAATAGTCGCCAGTGACAGTAGACACTTTTACTACAGTAGTCACTTTTCAGCTATCAGTATTAACTTTATCCAGAATTTTCTTTTAAATGAAAACATTATCGTGTGGGACCTAACTGCAAAGTTATTTGTATAAATATTTTAAAAAAATGAAATAATGCTACTTCAAGCGTCATTTTAAAAATGAAATGTATATATGCTTTTGCTATCCGTTTGCAATATGGAATACCATGTGAGACTTTAGGATTGTCTCTAAACCATAAAAACTATAAAGTAATAATTATCTATAGCCGGTAGGGTTTTTAAAAAAGGCCGGTTGAGTAGTTCATTTAGTCACTGAAGTAAGACTTTTTGTTGCCAGGTAGCGAGTAATTATTTTCAAATCTACTATTTTATAAATCTGACTTGTGGTGACATTTTGCTTTTTAATGTATTTCAATTAAAGTCGCTTTTACCAGCAAAAGTTTATTAGAGTTTAGGTAATTATGATGGCTTGCACTTCATATTTTTACTGTGATAAAGTACTTAGACGCATTTCTTTATTTAATCATTTAAAATTGATTCATCTGAGAATTTGTCCTAGCATTCAAATCGGTAGAGAGGTATTTTTTATTGCTTAAAAAGTTCAAATACAAATTTCACTTCATTAATTTTTAAAAGAGCGTTTAGTACTTTGTTTACTTAAACAGATATGAAATGCTCTTCAACAGAAAATATCACTAGATTAAAAAAATAAATAAATGAAAATAAATGAAATAAATAAATAAATAAACTACATTTTTTTTGTCAAAAAAAAAAAAAAAAACACACACACACACACACAATGGCATTAATTAATGCCAATAAGTTTTAGCATCAATTGTAACAGATGGAAGGACTGATCACGTTTTAATCATTCCTCCGAAACAATTTCTCAAACATCTGTAGCGTAAAAGTGCATGCGGAGTAATATTTATATGTAAAAATTGATACTTTTGTAGTAATGACAAATGTATAAATATATGACTTTGACAAGATGACTTCTTATGGGCAAAGGATGAAACGATTTCATTTGTTCAAATAGGGGTGAGGAAGGACAGTTTTCTTTGGCAATAACAGTTATTGGCGCTGTGCTAGTATGAAAATATCTCCGCTTCTAATCCATATATAAATGAACTCGTCCGAGGTTAATCTTATTCCGCTCATGAGCGCCATCACATATAATGTGTCGCTGATAAGTTCATGCATGACCTTGACATTATTTATTTCTTTTTTACGAGTTCAGAGAAAATAAGACGTGTTTTTGGAGCAGATTTCAATAGGAATATTTTGTCAGACAACTACAAAAGTAACTCAACTTAACTCAGTGCCAATTACCCTTACCCATTACCCCCTCGCGCATAAAAAAAGCATTGTAAAGGTCATGCTTCAACTTGTCCGAGACACTCTATCAGTTAACTTTATTGTTTTTTGTTGTAGAACTTAAAATATTGTCACACATAAATGTTTGAGGACTGACTATAAGAAATTTATTCTTTATTTAGTGGACTGCAAAAGTTTAGTGATGCATTAAACTATTTTGAATTTTTTTTGTATTAACATTTAGTGAGTAACTAGCAATCATGCATTAGTTTTATTTATTCAAAAGAACAAATTAAAGTTGTAAAATATCTGATTCAATGAAACAAATTCGTTAGATTATTAGATAAAATTATGGTAGGGGAGACCGGGGCAAGATGACGAATTTCGTATTTTTTTCATTTCCCGCTTGGTAGCAGCCTTAGCTGGTCATTAGAGATTCTTCTATCTATTCTTCGTTCAGCAATAATATAAAGTCGCTGAAATCGCCATTTTCAAGACAGTTCTGAAGTTTTTCTGGTTTACCGCTACCGCGATCTAACTTTTATCCATGTGCAAATAAGCTCTGATGCAAATACAGGTAAGATTTATTGCTTCTCATTAGTATTAATGTGTACCTTAGTTTAAATACTACCTATTTATATGAATAAGCACCAAATAAACGCATTTTTTTATGGAAATAAATACGAATCCTTCAAAAATGGCAGTCTGGGGCAAGATGACGAAACGAAACACGGGGCAAGATGACGAGCTCGTCATCTTGCCCCATGTTTCGGAATTTATGAAACTAACTATGTTGCCCCTTCTATTAAGTTCTCTAAATGCTTATTTATAGTTATACTAATATATATACTAATGTATGTAATAATATATTATACTAAGTCCCTCATACCCCCACCCCTCTTCCGAAGAGCCAAACTAATTGTTTGTTAATGATACATATAATGACATTTCAGATATGGTTCGACAATACAAGAAGAAATCCTCAAGAGGAGAATGGAGCAAAGATTCTATGCTGCCCATGGTAATATAAGCTGCCCATGGTAGTCAGTCCTACAGGATTCAGAAGAGTTTCAAAGATTGTTTCAGCAGAGAGAGGAAGGAATGTAACAATAACTTGTTGCATAAGTGTCACTGGCTTTTACCTGCCACCTTTTCTGATTTTTGCTAGAAAACGAATGCTTCCTAAACTTATCGAGAAAGCCCCAGCAAGAACTGTAGGTCACTGTAGTGATAATGGCTGGAGTAATGAGGATACTTTTTTTCTCTTTTTTGCAGCACTTTTACCAACACGTAAAATCAAACAAAGAATCTCCTGTTCTGTTAATCATTGATAATCATAAATCCCACATGACTTTGCAGGCTATATTATATTGCAGAGAGAAATTCATTATCATTTTTGGGTCTCCACCCTCTTGATTTGGCAATTTTCGGCCCATTTTAAAATTATTATAGTCAAGCATATGACAACTATATGGTCACTCATCCAGGGCAGACCATCACAGATAAAAATGTTGGTGAATTTTTGAGCATAGCTTACTTTAAAGCCGCTACAATTGCAAATGCCGTTCAAGGTTTTCAAGAATGTTGGATCGAGCCGCAACGATCATGATTTCGCTGCTTCAAAAACAACTGATCTTGATGCTGTTAAAGAGGGAACTGAAAATAATAGTGCCAACCCCCAGACCCTGTCAGTAAAAAACCACATATAAAAGATCCAGTAGATACAGAATTGATGACAAATTCTGATTCCAGTGCAGAAAAGAAGAGTTTAAGTGTTTTTGATTTAAAGCCATTGCCAAAAGCACTACAATGTGGCAAAAAAAAAGAAAAAAAAATGAGTTCAAGTATCTTTACGAGCTCACCCGTCAAAGAACTGCTAGAAGAAAGCGCCAAACAAAAAGAGAAAAAGGATTGTCTAAAAAAACAGAGGACAGAAGAACGTGAAGCAAAAAAAGGAGTAAGAAAACTCAAACTTTGTTTCTTTAGCCCGAAGTCAGAAAAAATCAGGCATGGCAACCCAGTGGCATCAACTTCAAAGGATGGTGAAATAAGATGTTCTGCTTGTAAAGAGGAATATTGTGATCGTCCAACAGAAAAATGGATCCACTGCTGTGAATGCCAAAAGTGGTGGCATGAGGACTGTTCCAATTATTAAAATGGCATTTTTATTTGCGACTATTGTTAGCTGCACTACTAAACCCTTGTATATATACATTACTTTACAATGCTTAATTTAATGCTTTCTCAGATGTAGAAACCCATTTATCATTTGTTAAACCATGTAACGTATTTAAAAGATAACAATGTTGCGCCTTTTATAGAGTCGTCATCTTGCCCCAAGGCGAAAGTCATCTTGCCCCGGTACTGGGGCAAGATGACGAATTGTTAAGGTTATGAAAACATAAGAAAATCATACCTTTTTTTTAATTTCAAAAAATAATTGGTAATATATTTTAGGATACAAAGGACTACTCTAACGCCTCATATAAAAATAATTTTACCATCCTTGAAAATGAGTGAATAATAAGCAACGATTCTTAGCATCGTCATCTTGCCCCGGTCTCCCCTACGTGGTACTTTGAAAGTCACTAAGTTTGCATTACTTATGTTAAGCTTGGATTTTATCTCTGAAATTATGATTTAACCCGTTCGGGACGAGCGCCGTAAATGTACGACAGCGCGAGCTGCCCTACGTGGCCGACCGACGTAAATATACGACAGCGAAAAATGTCTTTCAGGGCCGACCGTCGCATATTTACGGCACACTTTTGGAACGAAATACTTCTATCAGATGGCGTTACTTATCCACTTTTTTTTCATTAGATTTTTCTGGTTCCTTTTTCTAGATATCTCTGTGACGTCAGAACAGAGGCTATGTGAAATATCTGAGAGATTTATTGGGTTCGCGGTGATGAAAACAGAAACACAAGCGGTTCAAAAAGAAGCACGTGATGATGATGAAGGCAGGCGTTGCTTATTCACTTTTTTTTTTTCAAAAGATTGCTCTGGTTCCTTTATATATATTTCTCTGACGTTAGAGAGGGGAATATCAAGTGTCTGAGATTTATTAGGCTGCAACACGTGGTGAAGAGCGTATTAATTCATTTTAAAAGCGTTAATAGTTTCGGTTCTGTTTTAAGGATGGGGCTTTTTATGGGAGACATTCTAACTTAGGTTTTACTTTAGTATTCATTTGGAAAAGATGGAAAAAAGCTTCGAAGGAGATGTGCAGTTTGTTCAAAGCACAATAAAAGACGTGAAACTGTTACGAATGCAAAATGTGCAATGTCGGTCTCTGCATCGATCCGTGTTTTGAAATTTTTCATATCGCTTTACAATATTAACTATTGCAATAATCCTCATTATTAATGTGTGTCATGATATTAAGTGTGAAGATTTTTCATGTTTCTTTTCTATTTAGTGTCAATATTTAGTGTTTAATTTAGGTGGTTTTAGTTGTAGAAAAATACAATAAAATTATATTTTTAATGTTAAATATCAGTTAGTTTATTGATTTTTTTTGGTTATGATTGAAAATATGTTATATTTAATCTCATCTTCAAAAATGGTATCATTTCTATGAAAAGTGTACATTTTATCGATTATTATGTAATGCGTAGTTTTCGAAACCGCGAATTAGGCTTAGTGGGAGAAAATGCTCCGGCCCGTGAGTGCAGTTCGCGGTAACAGCTGCCGGCCTGAGAGAGCGTTTTCTTCTGCGGGCTGCCGTCCCGAACGGGTTAAATAGAAGACTATTCAAGCAACGTATTAATTACGGTGAATGAGATATTAGAAAGGCCTAGTGTAGCTTAGAGTCTGATGAATAACCTCGAATTAATTTTTTATTGAAAATTACCTTATCCATATTTTGCTTTCGAACACAGTAATTAGATGTCACATAATTTTATTTAAAGCTACTAAAGTACGTGCTAACAAGATGTGATTTTCAAAAAAGTTGTCTTCAATCTATTTTTATTGAAAATTACCTTATCCATATTTTGATTTCGAACACAGTAATTATATGTTACATAATTTTATGTAAATATACTAAGGTTCGTACTATCGAGATGTGATTTTCAAAAAAAATGTCTTCAATTCATTTTTATTGATTTAATTTACGTATTGGTCTCAATATAGTTATTTTACGGATAAATACAATGCAATTGAAAGCATAAGAGAAAAATTCTTTAAAGATTACAGAAGTTCAGGGGTAAAAAGAGAAAGATAGAGGGAAGATTACCCCAAGGTGATATAATCATATACTGTTTTAAAATTTAAATAAAAATCTTCAGAGAATTCTTTTTTGTATACTAACTTTTATGTAGCATTTTTTAAGCATTACAATGTATTTTAATGTATACTCATTGAATAGTTAAAGAGTTAATATGATGTATGAGCTATAAGAAAAATATTTAAATTTTATAGCCTGTATTCCCGAATATTATGAAAGCATTTCAAGCAATTAATGTGTAACACATTATTGAAAATTGTTACGAAATTACTCGTCTGTTAAATACTGATATTGCAGCTAATATTATTGTTAAAGAGCATTTAAACGTTAAAGACGTAGTCATAAAGTGACCTAGCAGGCTTTCTTGTCGACAGCAACTTACCTTCCGCAGGCTTTGTCAGATAGCCTTCTCAACCTACGGGAGGAGGGGCTACTCCTCCTCCTCAGAATAATGGCATGTGGAGATTCCCTTCGTGGTTGTTCCGAATCAGGTGGCAAAGGCCGGGGGAAGAAGATGCGGATGACACTCAACAAGATCACAGCTAGCGTCAACATCTTCTTCTTCAGGCCTTACCTTCCTAAAGAGAAATCCGTGGGATAGGCCTTACGGATGGAGAGTTTTTCCTGCCAAGCATAATTTCTGCCAAGGCATTGGTGAACATTATCTCTTCAGGAAAATTTTTGATAAAAGAATATTCTTAGAAGCGAGCAACTGCCAAATGATGCAGCAGGATCTTGTTTTGTAACCTATGTGAAGTAACATGGCAAAGCAATCTAAATGAAGATACTCTTCTTACTTTCATAAGACTTAACGACAAAAAAGAAGTTGAACAGTGACAGTCACACAACTACAAATAACACAATTTCAGTGACACGTAAGGGCAAGTTAAGCGTACTTGGATCAAGATCTTCAATATGGCACTTGGCCAGGTCACTCAAGTGCCGTTCAGAACCAAAGGTTACGAGATCAGATTACTCATTTCTATGTAGTGCCAGAGCACTTTTACTTTTATGAATCAACCTTAAATGTGTACTACCATTGAATTATGTCGTTATGAACTTTTGTAATCTCATTTTGAAGAATCTAACAAGCATTTAAAAGAAAAAAACCGTCTTCATATTTTTTATAGCCATTCTTAAGAACATAAGTCTTTCATCTTTTTCTATCGTATATTTTCTTTTTATTCTTCTTCCAATGACAAGTTTGTAAACAAAAATTGATTGGAATTCTTGAGATCACAAAGCACTGACGTCAGGTATCATGTGCTCGGTTGAATTTCAAATGATCTTTTATTTTCTCTTTGTTTCTCGAAAAGCCAATAATTATCTCAGCATGCTGTAGCAAAATGCTTGCTGTAACTCAGAAATTACAATGGCAGAGAATGAATAGAAATGTAAATGCTCTGAATTCAAAGCGCTTTGCTCCTTATATACCATGACTAAACCGTTTTTCTGAGATTTATATCTTTCGCAATAGTAGTTCATTCTTCTGTTTTTCTTTCCGTAGATGTATAGCTTTGCAGAACAACGACAATCGCTTTCAAATATAATTTACGCTACTTTTACTTCGGCTTATTTTTCATGATGATTTATTTTTTTCCATTTCTCCTGCTTATAGTTTGCTAATTATTTCTTCTTTGGCGTTAAAAACTTAAATTTTGTTGCACACAAAATGTATGTTTACACAACACTCTTTGAGAAGAGGACAACTATAAAAACCGTATTTTGAATAAACTACCGCACTTGAGTAAAATTATCAAACAATGACACCAATTCATTCAGAGAAATAACGTAGCTACTTATCGGCCTGATAAAATGCTTTGCAAAAAGGAATTGTTAGACTGTGACGCAGATAAGTATAGAAATGTCAGAAATAAATTTATCTGATACTCCTGTCTCGATTAATCTTTAAAAAACTGATTTAAACTGTAAACAATTTAATATTATATATTCCTTTGAAGTACTGATCGTGATAAAACACCAAATACGTTTTCGGTAAGGGGTGAGAAAGAAAGTTTTGGTTCCTTAAAAACACGTGCTTTTCCGTTGAGCAACAAGTTAGCTAAGAAGTAAGAAAGGATGAACACGCCGCTTTCAATGCTCCTACCGCAATACAGAGTAAGTGTAAAGAGCCAAAAGCCAGCTCTCTGAAAATTGATCGGGTTGGACTCTTTGGGTATGGGATGACCCCATTGGCGCTGCCAGAGGAACCCGACAAACCCCGCTTCTCAGGGAATGGACAGCTTCTTCTTCGCCACTGCTGCTGTTTTTATAGCTCATGCAAAGGTAGAGTACGCCACTGTCAATCTATGCGCATGAGCATTGCCATTTAGTTCAATAGCATAAACAGTTTCCCCGCCTAAGCCTTTAAAAGAAAACCGATTATCTCATTTGCTTAGTGAATAATTTAGGAGAAAAAATCGCTTCACGGAAAACAGAGTCGGCTTTAAAAAGGAAGGAAAATGATGTCATACTGAAGAAGTTACGGATGAAAAACGTTTTCTGGGAATAAATAATATTCGTTAATATTAAATATAGATGCACGGATGTAAGAGTTATTTCTTACTCTAATATTTTTTACTTTAGTAAGAGAGCAACGCTTATCTCTTAAAAATGGAAAAAAAAAACTGCGCAATTGTTTGTCAACTATTTATTTTTAAAAAACAGAAGAAGCATGCTTATAGAATGAACAATACTTTATACTTGATAACTTTGATAGAGCAATATATTTTATTTAATTTTAGACCTTTGCACTTTGATGATTTTCTATTTGAATTTTTTGCTTTCTATTTGAATTAATGCAAAATACCATGCGCAAATTAAGTTAAAATAGTTACACAATTGGATTTTGTTATTAACTACTGTATATATAATACTATTTCCAAATATAGCTTAATGTACGATTATAAGAATTATTTCGTAGAACTCTCTCTCTCTCTGATTAACCAAGAGGCCCGAGATAGTTTCTTTAAAAAGCGCAATAATTCATTAATTCTTTCCAAAATATTACGTACTTTTTTTTGGGGGGGGGGTGAAGCATTATAAAACAGTAAATAATAATATAGTATATTTGCCAAACTTCGAATAAGCAAATATATTTTATATTGTTTCAAAGATGAGTTTAACAAATTCATGCACATTTGAAGAATAAAGCAGTTGAAAAAATTACACCATCGAGCTGAATTATTAAGTTCTCCCAATTGCACCATTTTCTAAAAACTCTAAACAGTGTTAGAATACGACTTATTTCTTACATTTCTCTCCCAATTTTACGTAGAGAACTCCACTAATTTCATTTAAAAGATACATTCAAAAATTGAGCACTTGTTGGTCAATTATTTATGTTTAAAAAAGGGCCATTCCATGAAAAGTGAAACCAATTGGTCAAAAAATCATATTGAAGTTATGTTGCTATGTTATACATCATTTTAAAGCTTAAGATGTATATTTTAAGAATCCTGCATTGGTTTTTTGGTGAGAGTTAGAGTAATACTTGTTTTCTTAGTTGGAAGTACGATATTCACGAACTTGTAAAAATCAGAAAAAAGAACACATTTTCAAATTAATATTTCTCATAATTTAAATGGAGGATCTCGTGTTCTAAATTAATCCGTACGCTGTAAAAGCTGCTGATTAACGAGAATATTTAAGAAAAGATATGTAAATTAAATATTTCTGTTTGGGGGGGGGGTGTTGATACAGTGGTCTTTCGGTAAGAGAGGGGTCTAGACCCCTAAACCCTCCCCTTGGCTACGTTCTTGTGTGATCTCTTAGCTCTTCTTATTTTTTGTGTTATTAAAGATTTTGGTGCTTTTGTAAGAACATAAATTTTCAGCTAAGCTGTAAAAAAAGCACTAAAAATTAATTAAGAGTTTATAAAGTATATTTTGTTTCACTGATAAATATTTTTGCAAGAAAATGAAATATAACGCTGAATTCAACTAAATCAACAAGTCACTAGTAAGTTATTAAATCCTGGGTTGAAAAACGATTTGTTCAATTAAAATTGAAGCGTACTAATTATTTTAAGGCACCTTTCGAGGAATATCTTTTATCATCAAATTCAGAAAAAAAAGTCTTATCAACGAGGATTTACTTTCCATTGATAAAAATGTTGTCTTTTGTATTATGTTGTACTTCCATTATAAGAAAAGAAAAGAAGCTTTTAAGAATAATGCACTGCTTGATGTTTTGATCGCATGTGCTTATTAATTAATTAGGTGTTTTATTCAATTTCATCAAGTAATTTTATCAAGTTCTACGTTTATTATGATTATTACCTTAAGTGGTAATTTTTTACCATTATTGTCAGCCTCGGAGAAAAATATTTGATTTTTGTTAATCATTCTTTAAAACTTTCTTAATACATTTAATGTAAAAATAAAAGTGATTTTCTACCGTGAGCAGGTCAATGACGGTATCTACAATAATGAGTTTTTCAGCTTTTTAAGTAAACACGTTTTTGATCCCCTTAAAACATGAATAAAATATTATACTTTGAAATCAGATCAAAAGTCAAAAAATGCTGTATTTTCACTACACGCTAAGTATATTTGTTCAATTAAATTTAAATAGAACAGTTGCATACAGCCTTCCCAGATCTACCTTCCCAAAACAGTTATACTTTTCAGGGAATACAATATTTTGTCTGAAACCTGCGGTCCTTGACTCGCACGAAAACGACATCGACTCGAAGCTGCTAAGGCAGAGAAGCAACAAAAACACGATGTGCCCCTGCACAATATACGAGTAGTTGATGAGATACTCTACGTCCAGATCTATATAGAGAATACAGAACTGTTCTCTATATAGTTATGGACTACGGCGTGAATTCTGCATAGAACTATATACAGAATTAATGCCGAAGAATAAAAGACAAGATCAGTGCGAGTATAATGAACTCCTAGATTTTTTAATACCTATTGTTCGTCTTAACGGAAAAAAATCAACTCTGGTTTTGTCTTACTTGCTTTGAGTCACGTGTTCAAGTTAGTGTATAGAATACATCTAGGTTTATTTCATCTTATACAGTGTCTCACAAAAGTGTTCGTACACCTTAAAAATTTATAGTTAACCCGAAATTCCCTGGAGCTCAATTTGAATATGAAGACCAAAATTTTTTAACATAATTTCTGAGTCATTCTGAATAAAACATTGTATTTGTTTTTAATATATTGACTGATTTTCTTTTTGAAATGTGCCAAAAAGCGAAGAGACACAGAAATAACACGCCACAAAAGTCTTCGTGTACTATTAGTATGTATGAAGTATTCGTATGTATCAACCCCGACAGCCCTGTGAGAGCTCGTGCGATGAAACAATATAGCTCATTGATGTCTTTATTATTTTTTTTCAAACGGCATTTAAATGGAGAAAACACCGAAAAAAGAGAAAATGTGTGATATTATCTCGTCATGTCAATAAAACGTTTTAAAGTTCTCTCTTAAACTTACCTTCACTGCAAAAAATAAAATGTTTTTACAGTATAATACTGAAAGCAGAGGTTTCAGTTCAAAACTGTAAAATGCACGGTAATAAACGGTAAAACTAGCTATTTTACAGTTTATTACTGTAAAGCTAGCAATTTTACAGTTTATTACTGTAAAATTAGCTGTATTATACAGTAAAAACGACATTTATTTTTTAAAGTGTAGCTAACTTCCAACGAATAACTTTAATATTTTTAAAATGCGACTCAATTATTCGAATAGACGTAAAGTACGCATACGAAACATAAAATTATAGTAAGGAAAAATAAAATAAGAAGCACTACTTCCCGTCGTCGTACAAACAGTAATTATGTTTTGTCTTACAGAAAGAGTTAGAAGACTTAATTAACCTTTCTTTATCCAGTTCTCTAGGAATTAACCGCCGGGCTGAATTACCAAGTACCCAATGGATAGCACGGCGTCGAGTGGGTGTTAAAATTAGCCAGCCAAGTGATCAAAGTCACTTGATAAATGTGTTGAAGATGAGGGTCCGAAATTTCGCATAAAGGGTCCATCAAGCCGACGAAATGCTAGAACTATATGTTCATGCTTCGCTTGACAATAAGTGGTGTAGGTGTGAACTTTAGAAATAGAGGTCAAAAGTTTTGGCAAGTGACATTTATGCTACTTTTTCATGTCCGTTTTAATTGCAAAATAGTTAGACCAGAATATGACAGGGAGAAGTGTTTAGAATCTATTTTTAAATGCCTAATTGAAGGTTTGTGATTAAACGTTTTCGTGGTGCAAATACATAGTGAAACTGAATTGAATTAATTGCATAATACTTAGACCAGAGACCGACAGGGGAGAAATGTTTATCATCTATTTTTAAATGCCTAATTGAAGGTTTGCGATTAAACGTTTTCGTGGTGCAAATACATAGTGAAACTGAATTGAATTAATTGCATAATACTTAGACCAGAGTATGACAGAGGAGAAATGTTTATCATCTATTTTTAAATGCCTAATTGAAGGTTTGTGATTAAACGTTTTCTTGGTGAAACACATGGTGAAACTGAATTGAATTAATTGCACACATTTCTATTGAAAACATTTAAATCTGATAAAGGTTCTGACACCTAAACATGTTACAGACTCCGGTTACCACCGATCATAACTTCTAAAGTAACAAGTCACTTTTCAACAATAAAAATCCGTCTATGAGTAGTAAAATTTGTTCGATTTTTTGTAATAAATTTGCTAAAACATAAGTATAAAAAGTGGTAAGAGATTTTAAGTGTATACAGCTCTTTGTAAATTCTTAGTTTTAAAAAGTCGGAAACTGTAAAAAATCAAGGTTTCCGGAACATATAACCTAATCTAGTAACACCAAGACACTTCGATAAGCATTTGGAAATAAAAGGTTGCGTTTTAGAGAAAGATTTTACTTTTTTATTAGGCTTACGGTGCAGCCCTGAACCCAACATTTTATACTAATATTTTACGATTTTACTGTCAATATTTAGTAGAAATTATAATTTTTGAATCACTGAGTTGTTCAAGTGCAGAAAAAGCCAAAGAAAATTTCTCACGAGATTTTTTTTTTTTACTGTCAATATTTAAGTAGAAATTATAATTTTTTGAATCCTGAGTGTTCAGTGCTAGAAAAGCTAAGAAATTTGCTTATGGGGGTATGGGGTAATTGGGGGTTGTGTTGGGTAAGTGTTGATATGGGATTATTTTTTACTGTTTTGGCAATTTGGATGTAATTTTCTGTATAAATTTGCTTAAACTTGAAAGATGTTTAATACTTTGTATATCGTTTTCTATTATGTTTTCACTAATGGGGATTTGTCGAATCCCATTTTGTCAATTTAAAATTCATTTTTCCCCTTTGATAAATTTTCAAATTTGACCTTGAATATTGATTTTTTAATGCATGTTTATCCGTTTTACCCAATCGGTTTTCCAAAATGGGGCTTTCGCTCATTTTTTGGGAAAAA
This sequence comes from Uloborus plumipes, assembly GCA_038373865.1. NCBI lineage: Eukaryota > Metazoa > Arthropoda > Arachnida > Araneae > Uloboridae > Uloborus > Uloborus plumipes. The sequence continues at coordinate 87,720 of JAXGGA010000156.1, forward strand.
TATTCTTGTACCTCATTCAAATTATTATTATTTTTCATGCTTATTTATTTATTTTCTGAACTAAACGCACTACGTTTGATCAGTTTATTACTCATTGTAAAAGGAACATATTTTGCTATGTTTGTTTGTTTCTTCAAAACATTTTTTTTTCGACAGGTCAAAATAGGTTAGCCTCCCCTTTTCGAACAAGTTTCCCCTTCACTTTGCATGGTATACAGGCCCGTCATTTAGGGGGATTGGGGGGGGGTCAATTGCCCTCCCCCTGGCTTTGAGAAATTAATGTATTTACATATAAGTTGGCCTGGTTTTTTATGTTTTCCGATGAAATTGCATTGTGTTTGTACCCTTTGCTCCCCCCTCCGGAAAAACTTGAAATGACGGCCCTGATGGCGTACCTAATTTTCCTGCTAAAGAAAATTGCTGCCGATCCAGCAAAAATTTTATAGTAAATGAAAGTTTCTTTTTACTCGCTGATGAACCTTAAAACATGTATAATCCCCATCGCCATTAATAGACTTCATTCATCTCGATATGCTCTGGCCACAAAGATTCCAGTTACCATTCTTTTAATACGTATTCTCCATACATTGCGTAACGTAACTACTTTCTTTTTATGGATAATTTAATTTCACAATTTTAATCATATCTTAAAAATAAGAACGTTTTCAAGGACAATATCCAGCTGCATTGAACGCATGATAATAACCTAAACCAGATTATAAAATGGAATATTCCAAGAACTACGAAAAGAAAACAGGGTTTCTTGTAGAAATATTAATTTACAGATGAAAGATATACTTCATTGAATATTTTTAATAAATTAATAAAGACAAACATTAGGTAAATAAAATAAAAATAAATAAATGCATAAAATAAAGTTTTAAGGTAGAAATAATGTAATGACATATTGTATATACATATAAATAAAATTACTAGCAATACCACTTTTATAATTTGTGTAATGCCTCAGGAAGCTATATATTTCTTATTCATAATTATTCAAAATATAACATTGAAATTTGGAACAAACTTCTGGTTACCATTTTCATATTAATCAAAATTTTCTTACGACATCTCGCTTTTACGGCAGAGTAAGTTTGACGGAATTTTATTTTTTAATGCTACAGCTGTTTTATATACGTAATACAATTTTTTCGCGTGTAAGATCTCGTTCAATTCATGTCAAACCATAAAGCCATCAAATCTCTCTCTCTCTCTCTCAAAAAAAAAAAAAAAAAGGAACCTCAGAACCAGAACGACGTAAGTCTAAAAATGGCGATTTTCACTTTTTTGCTTCACTGTATGTAGAATCTTATTCCACATCAACCCATTAAAACAGTATTCTATAAAGCAAATTCCTTCATAATTATTTAGTAGCGTGAAAAGAACGCGAGTCCCTTCCTTTGCATATATCCGACAATCGTTTTCGCTTTCTACTGAAAAATAACGAAAATGGACTTACTTTAGTCTGATTCTGAGGTATAGATTAAAGAAACAAAACAGAAAACTACAGAACTTACTGTAATACAAACAATTTTACCAGAAAAACAACACCACATTTTTTTTTTTTTTTGTAAAAAAATACAAATCTCTACCTAGAAGCTAAAAGGCTCTACGTCACAAAAACAAACTTTCTAGGTGTTCAATTCATTTTTCGTGTGATTTTTTATTCATTTATCATTTGCAGGGTTTTAAAATAGAAATTTGATAACTAGAATCTTTAGACTTAAAATTAAAATATCGCTTCAAAAAAAGGTAGCGAGCGCAGTGTTATTTACCAGAAATATATTTGATTAAATAAGTACAGACATAAAAAAATAAACAAAGAAGTCAGTGATATTATTTTATAATTTGTTTTAATCTTCAGAAATTTACAAGGGCTATGCTGTGTTTAAACTGTAATGTACTTTAAAATATATAATCGATAATATTAATATAATTTCTGTGCTTCTTACCTGAGCAGCATTTCTGTATTTCATATTGGACACGATTGTATTATAACTAACCTCAAACTTGCCGTTTCCATAGCAACCAAAATACTAGCATATCTTTGTTTCACTGTTACTAATAAACTCTATGGCGAATACAATTTCCCTTCTAATAAATCTTATTCAATGCACGTCGCATTTAATCGACATCGATTCTCAAGCTCTAAAGTAGACTGAGTGTTAAAATCCATCAAAATTTATTTCCCTCTCGACTCCAAGTATTCAATTTATTATTTCCTTACTTTTAAGAAAGGAGAGTGAAAAAGGTTATGGCGAAAAAAAAGGATTTAAATACAAATCACTGAAACCTATGTTGGTAAAAGAGACTTAAAATTTTGCAGAAATTATAATATTTTAATAAATTTTTTAAATGTACCTATTGTTTTAACTTAGCTTCAATTAAATGTAGGCAAAAAATGAGAAAATGAAGGATAAATATCAAGTCAAAAATATAATATTATAAAACGTAAATGTCTTGCATTTAAAATTTGATCTAAGGTAAATAGGCAAGTATAGGATCACCCATAGTAAATGCGCAGTTCATAGTTTGTATTTAAAATTATTTTCTCTTCTTTGGTACATCGGCAATATAGATTTCTTTCTACAGGGAGTCCCAGTTGAGCGTTTCAGAACTTTTCGGGTAGATAGGATGCATTCTGTGATGCTATTTTTTCTTAAAACCATAAGTATATATCTTAACTATTTCTTAAATGTTGAAAAATTTTAAAAACAAATTTATTTAAAAAATCTATAGTTACTGGTGAAACTACTTGATCTTACTACGTTTGCACCATTGAAAATATTTCGAGGATCTGTTTGCTAATTTTGAAACATGAGGAAAAGTCAAACCTTATATTTTCTTAGAAACAGAATACTTTGTAGCAAGTTGTATCACCAATGATGTAAACTCTAGAAAGCATATTTTCGTAAAATGTGGGTGGATCTTAATGTACATTAGAGAAAACTCATTCATAATATTAAACATTTCAGAACTACGTTTAGATTTCGTCACTCTTCAGGAAATCAGTTACTGTTATATTTGAATGCTCTTAATTAAAGCTTCCCATATTTTACACAAATAATGAATTAAAATGAAACAAACTCAAAATTGCGCAACTCCCCTTGAAAAAAGCTGATCTCTTTAGTGCAAAACCCAAACGAACACGTTATCGCAAAGAATGTGATGAAAATTTAATGAAAACAATTGATTAATGTAATCTTTTTGTTTGACACTTATTTTGAGAGTTTTTGCATTTCAGAATTTATGGTAGGTTTGCATAATGTATAATTATGCTTACTTCAAAATTCCATTCTAAATTAACTAAACACTAATTTTAGTTTTAATTTGTCTCGTGTTTTGTTTTTATACAGAGAAATAATATATTTTGCCGAAATTAAAAAATAAAATGTAATATACTGGTTTCAGTAATGTAATAGCTCAGAAAAAAGACCCTGCTTGGAATGTTTTACTTTATATCCTTAATTGCATTCTTGGGGGAAAAAATGACAAATTTATAAGTTAATTAAATCTTATCTGCAACTAAATATTTTCTGCAACTAAGGCAAATAATTTCAAATGACATTTTTTCCCTGAAGTGGGTATGAATGATTGCATTGGAATGAAGAAAATGGGAGAAAAAAGGAAATAAATAAAAATAAAAATTCACTTAACCGAAAAGTATGTCAATAAAAGTAGGGGAGTGTGGGAAAAAGTAAAATAGCGCGGTAAAGTGAAACGGTAAAATATTTTCATACTTTGAAGCACTACCAATCTAGTCAATATTTTAACTAAGTTCCTAGATCTATAGTTAATTCTCGTCAAAAAATAAATCGTTCCAATGATCAACGAAAAAAATTATACAAGTCAAAATATATACATGGTCAAAATTCGTTACCTTTATTGTACTATTCGTGATTTTTCAAAAATATTTCTTATTATTATAAAATGGTAAAATTTTTATACTAACCATTCTAACTATTAATAGTTTTGTGCACTGAACATCAGTAGAGCTCAATTAATATCAATTGAGCTCTACTGATGTCCAGTGCACAATCCTTATTTAGTTTATATTTGGCATGATTTTATTTTAAATGGTTAATGTAATTAGTCAAGTGAACGCAGGGCAAAGTGGATGTGGCTAGGTGAAATAGCTCATTTTATTTGCTTATGCATTCATTTACTTTAAATCAAATACGTAGTTCTTCATTTATTAATTTACTTACGTTTTTTTGCTTATAATTCACTTATTTATTCATTCATTCACTTATTTTGTTATTCATTCTCCATTTTATTCACTCATTTCATGTTCTCATACATTAATTCATTCGTTTATTTTTCGTTAGCAATTCATTTATTCATTTTTTATTCATTCATTTGATGAAAAGTACAGTAACTTTCAAATAGAAAGTGTACAAAAATATTGTATTTTTCACTTTGCCCCATAGTTTTTTCATATGAAAATTTTCCTTTTTTTTTTTTTTTTTGAAGGTGCAAAATAACTACCAAAAATGAAAAATGACATTTAAAAGTTGTATTACAAAATACATTATTCTTTCTATATGTGTACTGATTTTTAAAACAAATTTTTAATTTATTCATTTTGAAACAGGTGAGTTATCTTAACTATTTCACTTTGCCCCACATTCCCCTTTATCTTGCTCTTCAAAGTTTGCCCTTTACCTCATGGAAAGACACCCATTTAGAGCATTTTTAGAAAAAATAACAGTAATAAAAACACGTCGATATACAATAACTTAAATTACAATCTATCATGAAGTTCAAGGTTCGATCTACAATTCAGAGTTATAAGACACAGGCACGTCAATGAAATGATTACCAGTCATTAAGAACAGAAAATGGCATCAAAATTCTTTTACGCACGATTTCCTTTGAAATATCGTTTTAAATAGGATTGACTTATGTAGCCCAACCTCACAAAGGCGCTTTCTGTATTGACAAACCAGTCAATCATTGATAGGGGGAAAATGTTTTTCACCCTTAATATCCTATTTTAGTCCTGGAAGAACAGTCGATGCATTTTTCCTTGATGGCGTCTTCGTCTGTGGGTGTGGTTGTTTTTCTATTCCATTTCTATGACAGAAAGTCAAAAAGAGCTAGATAGTTTAATATTTTGAGTCAGCTATTTTTTTTAAATGTATTTTGTGTTTTAAGCTTCTGAAATAAAGGACTATCGACGTATCGATCAAGTTGATGTATAGTTGTTCACTCTTGTGTCCTTAGTCAAATACGGTAAGAGCACTGAATGTCAGGTAAGTTTTGTTTCTGTCTCCCACAATTGAAATGATTGAAAAAGTAACAATATAATTTAGAGAAAATTATAATTCAGAATTCTGGGTTTAGTATCATGACAGTTTAAAAGCTTAATATAAAAATTTTGGCGACAATTTGATTTTGAAAAAAATCCCGAAAATGCTTGTTTATACCGAATGCCTTCTGCTACGAGGTATCACAAAAAGCATTTAAAAACAAGTGTTCGTGTTTCATTCTTCAAGCATCGTTACTCTTTTTGTAGATTGCCGGCAAGTCTATATGGGCACATTTGAAGCCTTCTTATTTTTGCAACCGTCTGCAGAAGAATTTTCGGTACTGCACTACCGATGCCGTTATATATGCGAGGAATCTATGGGCTTGACGAGGAATTCAGGAGATATTGCCAAGTTGACAGAAAAGTTCGGAGACTTTTTCAGTGAAGAATGTAGCGAGGAATCGTCAAATAACGCTAAGATCATAATAAAGGTCACATGCTATCTGTGATTACGTCATCCACAAATAACCAATCAGTTTTTAGACGGACATACAAGGTGACTCAAAGAAACTCTACACATGAATTATTAGCACCACCTACGCCAACGGAGTCAAAATTTCGTGCATGGTTATTTGAAGGTATGCGCTTAAGATTGTGACGAATTTAAACAACTCAGAGCTCATGGTTTTAGCTAACGTGGGAATGTTTTGAACACTTTGAGTGGCAACACCCCATTTTCCATTGTGCGTTTTCACCAGCGTGTTGAAAAACAAAATACTGTAATACACCGCCAACTCGGTCATTTCCGTACATGGACTGCAGTTTCGTGCTTATTATGAACTCATCAGCATGGAATAGAAAAGGAACCGAGTTTGAGTCAAAAATCCTCTTATAGAGCAAAGAGAGCCAAAAAAAAAACTGGTAGATAATGTGAAATTAGAATACCAGCGAGCGACCGCACTTGATACGGTACAACTCATAAATTTTAAGGCAGAATTTTCTGCAAAACCAACTGACACCCCAAATGCCAGAATGTAAGCAATATAATACAATATAAACCTTAAACTGCCGACCACCTTGTCTAGTGGTCAGAGGAGTCTGACCGTGATGCGGTGGCCCCGGGTTCGAATCCCGACTCAGGCATGGATGTACTTTCCCTCTCTCCTGTCCTTGTCCTTCCTCTGTGTGAATGACTGTTATGAATGGCTGCCTGCCCTATAAACGGGTCTTATGGCTTGTGTGTTGAGCTAAAATCGGACTTCCACCATAATGGTGCTCATAAAAACGGAAGCCATATCTTATTCGCCTTAAAACCGGGTAGATGCATCTATTCGGGCTCGGGTTCCCGAGTGGCATAAGTAACAACAACAACAACAACAAACCTTAAACTACAAGCAGGGAAAAATACGTTCTTTTCTTAAAAACAAGAATTTAGTTCATTACTTCGAAGAAATAACGTATAAAAGGGAAGTAGTGTAGTACTAAAATATGGAAATTTAAGACAACGCCAGGTAAACAACGATCTTAATTTAATTACAGCTTACGGAAAAAAGCCATACGCTTTCGTTTTGAATTTGTGTGAGCTTAAGAATAAATGTTGTAAGAGTTATTTATATGGAATTTTTTTACCAAATATATACGGTAACCTGGTAATAAGTTATTAACTAAAGCGCGAGCTGTTTTTTTTTGTATTAAGTTTTTTCTTATTTTTACAACTCCAATCATACTAATAGCTCCAAAACAAATTTTCTCAAAAATTTTTGAAGGAAAACAGATTGCTAAATAACATTCTCGAGCCGCTCCAGACACATTTCAGTCTTCTAAAAATCAAATTATAAAACGAAACCAGACCAATAAATCGAGGGCGTGGTGGCTGTTGAAGAGGCTTGGCACTAAGCCACACAGATTCGCTCTTTTAAAGACTGCTAACAAAAACTCTTATGTATTAGATAAAGGCCAAGGATGAAGCTCTGATCGTTGCTATTAAATACAAAATTATGTTGAACGATAGGATATCAATATGATCCCTAGGTTATAACTTAAAGTAGCTCTGTATTTATTTTTACGTTTGTTATCTGTATAATTGGGATTTTCTACTGCAGTAAAATACCGTTTTGCTAGGGACGAACATAATGTATAATAATTCGCTACTTAAATATCAAACACTTACTACAAAATCAGGAAAAGGACAACTTTTGATTAATTTCTTGTAATGGTTCCTCTAAAAGAAAAATAATTGAACGCGCCAACATAGTTTAAAAGTGCGCTACTGAAATTTCAGTCCTCAACTGTATGATAAAATATAGTAGGAGAGTGGGGGGTTCATGTAAACAGTGGCACATGTGAACAAACTATATTTTACCCAATTAACGTGAAGAGAAAAATCTGAAAAAAAAATTATGTAGATGGTAACGCAAGTACTATATAATGCCTGAAATTTCAAAGATCTAAATCATTTTGTTTTTTAGTTATCATAGATCTTATGTTTTGGAAAGTGCCAATATACTTTTATGTTCCAGTTCTCCGAGTAAAAACACACCCAAAACTATTTTTTTGTGATTTGAACTTTATTCGTCTTAATGTGCGTTAATAAGGAAAAATTTCATGCTCTATTTAAAAAAAAAACAGTGAGAAAATATAGTTTTTTTATCAAATTAGGCCTAAGTTGAGATAAAGGGCACATGTGACATTATGTAGGGGCAGATGTGAACAGTTCATCTGTGCCCCATAGTGGTATTTAGTTATTTCAATTTCAAAATTTTTTGATTTTTTTATACATTGAATAGTTTAATTAAGAAATATTGAATAATTAAAAGTTTCAATACTCAATATTTAATTAAAATCTAAAAGAGTTGCAAAAAAAAGAAAGTTAAACATGCTAAACTGTTGAAAAAGGAACAATTAAGAGTTGCAGTAAGTGACGCATGAGTCCGACATTAGTTTTGAAGACCGCAACTATCAAGAAATTTGTGCTGAAGTCAATCTTGCACCAGAAAATTCAGCTGTGAATGACTTTGTCCTGGTAGAATTCACTACCAAAAAGACAGAAATTTATTATGAATGAAACTTTTATGTTTCCAAAACCAGATGATACATCGATGGTAAACACTCTGATGGTATTCTGCTAAAATTACCACCACCTTCAGTTTTAGGTGGCACATGTCGAGCTGCATCTTCTGTTTCTTTTTCCGTAAAACTTGAAGGCTACAATGTTCGTTGAATTGAGTCAATTTATTACGTTGAATAAATACCTTGACATTTTCATTGTAAGTGTTTGTTAATGTCTAGTAAGCAGTATACTTAAAAACCTGCTTTGGTGTATTTTATTTCCATTTATGTATTCGTGTTTACTTGTGCCCCAGGTGTGTTTACAACTGTCCCCTACTGGGGCAGATGCGAACAAAATTTCACACATTTTTGACTTATTTTTTTCAGCTGGAATTCACTGCTGAAGAAGATAGGTAACTGCATAAAAATATTAGCAAGTGTTTGATTTATCATGTATAGCACTTGTTTTTTTTATATCTCAAATTAATAATAAAAAAATACAAAACTGGCATTTTTGTTCACATGTGCCCCCCTCTCCCCTATACATTTTTTCTTGAGTTTAAATTATACACTATCAAAACATTTTAGTCAACAGTATTGTTTTAAGCCATAGCTATGAGGGATAAAAAAGATCACATATGTATATACTGAATATTAGAACAAATAAGATAGATAAACTTTACATGGAAAATTACGTGGTAATAAATAGAAAACAGGGAAGCAAATACATTAAAAAACGAGAGAAAAAAATGACTTAAAGAAAGGTTTGCTGCAGTAGCACCGCACATATGCGCACATAATTTTCATTGAGCACTGGTAAATGAAATTATTTAATCGAACACATTACGCCGTCAAATTTTCGTCAAAAGACAGTCTTGAAGTACGGGTGTCATCAGCCAAAAACTACGATAAAATTATCAAAGCAACAATAATTTTATAGAGGAGGATCCCGCTTTAGAAGGCTCAAGTAATTGATTTTATGGAGAATTCTTTTAGGATTTCGAAAAAAAAAAAAAAAAACAGTAAGTATAACGAACTTAAAAAAAAAAAAATATTACATGTCTGAGCATGGGAAAAAATATTTCTTTAGAGAAAAATACTCACGTGCAGCCGATTTTTATGCATATTCGTGCAACTGCTTTTTCAACTGGCGGAACACTCAGAGCTCGTAATTTTTATCGGCTCGTAATTATTATAATTATTAACAAACACCAATTTAATTTTTATATATTTTTTTTCTATATGAACTAAAAATAAATGAAAAAAAAAATCATTTAAATCTCTTCTCAGGTTGGAAAAAAAGTTCTTTGAGAAAAAAAAAATAAAAATCATTTCAACTTGCTAAAAAAATGTTAAGAATATTTTTTTTGGAATGCTTTTAGTTCAAATAGAAGAAAAATATATGAAAATTAAATTTTTTTTTCAGATGAAAATTACGCGCTCTTCTATCCCGCCGATTTAAAGCAGCAATTGTACAAATGTGCATAAAAATTGGTTGCATACAAATATTTCTCTCTAAAAAATGTTTTTTCCATGTTTAGACATGTATTAAAATAATCCAAAAAGTTCGCTATACTTGCTTTTTTTATCAAAAAAAAATCACCAACAAACCGATTTTTTGAGCCTTCTAAAGCAGTATTCCTGCTTAATACGAAAACTCAGTGTGAGATGGCTTCTGAAAGGCTTTTTTTTCTTCAAAAAATAGTCGCCAAGGTATGTTTTAAGGTCGGAACATGGCGTCTAACTCACTTTATAGAGAGCAATAGTTTTCAAGAAACAGTTATAACGAAAATATACCATTCCATTTAAGTGAAACAGATGGTAGAAGAAAATAATTGGTAAATTAAATTCATTTAGATAAATATAATCCACGAAATAAAAATAATTCTGAAAATGAAAGTAATTCAAATTGCAGGGCCACCTATATATCAGGTGGCATCATAAGAGCATTATTTTAAGTATGTTATTAAAAATGTAGTAAGGTACACAAGTCGATGTTTCAAAATGAGTCTTTGTTGTTATGAATATAAAATTTTTATTTAGCAGGTTAAAAATTAAAAGAGATCTACTGATGTCCAGAGCAGTGTTTATTATATTTAATATTAGTATGCTTTGAGTTAAAATGTTAAAATATTTTCTCAAGTGTACTATCACATTTGTTTAGTAATTCATTAATTAAATTGTATACGTATTCAATTACATTCCTTCTTTTATTCATTCACTAATTATTTACTGAATTATGTTCTCATACATTAATTAATTAACTTATTTATTTAGACTTTGATTGTTTTATTATTTATTTATTTAATTATTCACTCATTTGAAGAAATTGTTTATAACAACCAAATGGAAAACATTTTATTATAAAAATTTTAATTATCACTTTCCCCTATGTATAAGAAAAAGTGAAAATTTTTCAATTTCATGTAAAGAGCAACTTTTTTCCAAAAATGAAAAATAAAATTTCAATTAAAGTTTGCTTAGAAAATACAACGCTTACGAGCTGCAGCTTTCAAAACAAATTTCCACTTTGTTTATTGTTATCTTAACTATTTCACTTTGCCCTCAATTCCCCTCCGTAAGTTTTACCGTCAACAAATTCAATTTTACATTGTTTAATGTACCAACCACGTCAAATAATTTACATCTGCCTGAACTACAGCATTTTCACCAACAGAGTCGTCATTGTTTCCCCAAAACAGGGAACGCGGAACATTTGGAGCGGTTCCAATTCAACTTGTACCATTTGTGTTCTTTAAGAATCTTTATCTGAGGGAGGAATCGATGGCCCTATGAATTCCATTCTATAGACCTCCGAATTTATCGACCAGGTGCAAATTTGAGGTCTCCTTTGCCCTATCGGCCAATCCAGAGAAACTCAGATGCCCATTTTCTGCTTCTCGGTGTGAATAATTATTCCGTTTGCTTTTGTTTCCTGATGCACTGAAACTCACGTTGCCATGAAGTTGGAAACATGTTTGCGTAGAAATTATGAAGCTATTATTTTCTGCACTCTTTTCTTTTCAAAACGAGGGGGTCATTTCACGAAAAAGCCGCTATTTGTCCCGTACTTGATGCTCATGTATTTCTTTAAAAAATAGTGATTTTAAAGGGCAATAAACGGAATTTTGTTGGTTAAGAAATCCCAAACTTATGTGGGATTACTTTAGGTAAAACATTTGTTCATTACCTTTTAAAATTGCAACTTTTTAATAAAATATATGCGCGTCACGTGCGTAACAGAATGGCGGCGTTTTTGTGGAATGGCCCCTATGTAAGAATGGCTCAAAAGTTTTAGGGGCTGTCCACAAAAAAATTCACGTTTTAAAGTTCGTGAAAATGTCAGTTTTTGAAAAGGTGGAGGAAGGAGACAAATAAGTAACATAACGCTATTTTTCTGAAACATGTTCATGAAAATTAGCGTGGCATGCGACAAGGGGGGAAATGTGACACTTTGTGAGAACGGGAAGAAGGAAGTCAAAAAGGGAAAAAAAGTGTGACATCATTAATGGACAACCCCTTTGCCGATTTTTAATTAACGTAAAAATAAAGAAACCCACTTTAGATCCTCATGTTTTTAAAGACAAAACTATTCAAATACAGATTCCGACCAAAGGCGTTTGATAGTACTGATAAAACTGACATACGTGATAAGGTGTTTAGAATACTTTATGGAGAGAAAATATTATAATTTATTATTGCAACAAAAATAACTTTGAAATGAAGCACTAGGTGAGTAAATGGCTAATGTGAGCAGTATTTGTCGCTGTTAAAAAGATTGACCTAAATTTAATTTATTCTTTTTAAGGCTTCATCCCCTAACATTCTTTTACTTTTAGGACGAAAACTCAAAGATACCAGATTGATATTTCTTATCTGAGATGGCTAAAAGTAAATACACACACTTCACATAAAATTCAAATGAAATAAAAGTACTTTATGGCTCATATTTTCTTTTTAACATGAATAAGCTTTCTGAATTATTTGAGGTATTCTTAGGTCCTATGTATTTGTATTATACGTTTGACCTAAAAAAATTCTTATACTATTTTTTTTGTACGGAGTTTGAAGTTTTGAGTTCAAAAAAATTAAATAGTGTTTTTTTTTTCTTTTTTTTCCAGATCAAAAATTTTAGCGAACATTCTCTTATTTTCTAAATGCAGTACTTCTGAATAACTAAGATAATATTTGCTCTAATTTAACACTGTTCTCATACAAATGCATAAAACGCCTTGAAATTTATACATTTTATTTGTAATTAATTACCAAACTACCGGTGTTTTAAATTGGCAAACGCCAATTTTGTGGAATGGCAAACACGTACGAAATATCGGTATTGGATGCACTGGTATACCGGAATTGCTATCACTAACTACAAATAATGCGTCGTAAGATAATAGCGCAAACGCCTGTTAGTTCATGACTGTTGACAACAGACGTTATATCTTTTAAAGCTGCATTGTTTTTTTTTTTTTTTTAAATGTAGGGAAAACAAAAACACGGGTTAAATTCAAATGTTAAATCTCCTCACAAAACAAGAAGAGCATCAAAACGTTCGTTCAAAAATAACTAGAGTACTTTCTCATATGCCAACGGCCCTCCTCCAGTCCCCCCCTTTAAAAAAAAACATTTTTTAACCTAATGCATGGGCCCAAAACTTAAGTACAGTGAACTCTCAATTGTGCGCCGGCCCAAGGGACCAGCAGAAAAAGGCCCATAACTGAGAGAGACGCATAAGTGAAAAAGCCTATTAGGCCTAAAACGCTACATTTATTCTAATGAGAGCATGAATAAGAATGTTTCTATAGGAAAGGAACATATTACTCATTTATGCTATTACTGTAACGTAACTACAAGGATAAATATAAAACAAAAATTGTAGCGTACCTAATCACAAACTGTTCTCTTTAAAATGATCCATAATAAATAATTGTCCTTCTCCGAACTCTAGTTGGTGAGAAAAAAATGCCTTCCGTGAGCAATAAAGGCGAAACGTTAAAGAAGAAAGTGAAGAAACATGCCTATTTTTTAAAGAAAATTAATTATTTTTTTACATTAAACGAAAAATTCGGCGCATAAGTGAAATACTTATCTTTAGAGCGACGCACAAACAAATGATATTATCATTATTTTTCAATGGGATGTGCTGGTACCTTTGAAAATCGTCGTATAAGTGAAAAAGGCGCATAAATGAGGCGGTGTATAAGTGAGAGTTCACTGTATTACAGATTTATTTTGTTATTGGTAAACTCAATTAGTCTAAAACAGAAACGTAACTTTGACATGCAGATATAAATTATTAGTATAATTGTAATATTCAAAATATAATTTATTCACAGCAAAATTTTGTTGTCAACATTTTGGAATTCGCGACATAGTTTACAACCCCAGTTTACTTTGGAGCCCCTCATAAAATACCGACATAAATAATAATACATTGTGAGAATTTCGATGATAAATATACACTACAACCGTAACTAAAAACCTGGTATAACCCTGAAAATTTTGTTTTGAAGATAAATAGTGGGTTTTTACTTTTCAATAAGTAATAATGCATTGAATATGAGTTTGAAATCCCAGATCCCCCACTTCTTCATATCTATCTCATCCCCCATGTTGATAACCGCTGTCTTTTAAAGTCAAAGGAAATTACATAAACACAATTGTAAAAACAGTCCCACAATCATTAATATTGCTATATTTTATCACCTTACACATATTTCGGAATAATTTCTAATGAATCTTTAATTAATCAGTGACGTTGAATGAATATTACGTAAAGCACAAACATATTTCGTGGTTAGATAAAGAGATCATAAACAGTCCTAATGCAGCAATCACGCTAGAATGCACAATAAAAGGAAATACTACTTCGATAATTAAAGGTAATTTCATGAACACAATTGTAAATACAGCTCTACAATCATTATTATTGTTACATTTTATCAGCCTACATATATTTCGGAATAATTTCTAATGAATCTTTAATTAAAGAGTGATGTTGAATGAATATTACGTAAAGCTCAAACATATTTTATGGTGAGCTAAAGAGTTCATTTATAGTCCTAATACACCAATCACGCTAGAAAGTACAATAAAAGGAAAGACTACTTTCTTGGATTCTTCCAGCACATTTCCTTGCCCTTGGGAACAAAATTCACTCATTCTACGCAAATATTCCAGCACTTCGATTGCACTTCCGCGAAAAACAAAATCAGAGCCTCTGAAGTGTACACGTAGCTACAAGGAGTTCACTCTTAGCATGCAATCGATACAAGGGTATCCAAACATCACTTAGCAAGAGCAGAAGGTCAAGATGTACCCAATGACAGTCTTCCAGGAGCCGAAATATCGTTTTCTCATATTCCGTTTCTGTTATTTTCTGGAGCGGAAGCTTTATTTTCACGAGCAAGCCATTAACGTTTTGAAACACATTCTGTCCGTGTACGGTTGTATGTTTTTTTTTTTTTTGTTTGTTTGTTTGTTTGAAATTAGGTAATTAAAAATTTATACAAAGGATGGGTAATACTGATGAATAGAAATTTTTGTGCAAGAAGAGGTCGAGATACACTGTTTAAACCTTTCAGAAATCAATAAAAAATAAATAAAAATAAAAATAAATAAATAAAATAAACAAGATTTTTCAAAACATTTTGGTTTTGTATTTAAAATTTTATCTTCCTCAGAAGTAAGACCTACTTTAAATGATAAATAAAAATATTTTTTGCATTAACGGATTCTAAATACATAGAAAATGTTTAACATGTCATATAAATTTATATTTTTGAGAAAATTAGTATCTCCTGGATGGAAGGACAATAAATCAGAATAATGGAACGATTAGAGTAATAACTGATAATCTCACACAAAATACACAATATTTAAGGAATTCAGCTGCATGTATATGTATAATAGTAATCTACTATAAAAAATAATAAAAAATAGGCACACTTCCCAATGTAAATGTACTTTTCTTTTAGAAAATGAAATTTTTATTTGATTTTGAACAAGCTGTCAATAAAAATCTGTCAACAATAAATGAAGTTCCTTATTTTCAGTACTGTCATTTACTAACGGTAAAGTTAAATAACACTGTGCAGCATTGACACATTTAAATTAACTTTTTTGTAATTTTGTTGTTTATTGTCTCTTACAGATGGCGTCAGGACTGAGGTGGTTACGAAGTTAATTTCAATGATATTTCAATAAAATACAATTGAATTATATTAAATGTCTAAAACTACTTATAGTCAATTAAATATTGACAACGCATCAACAACATAGAATGTTTATACTATTATGTATGCTCTTGTTCAATATCATTTCAAATTTTCTCTGAATCAATCACTGCTTTTTCTGCCAATTTAGATATGTGTTCCGCAATTAAAATATTGAAGCGTACATCCTTTGATATCCTGTAGCAGTAGATCGCAGTGATCTCTCATTATTCAGGAACTATGAACTTTACAAGGGCTAAATCTAGACCAGAGACAGATGGCGGGTGGACTTTAAGCGGAAACGGAGCCCTTCATTTTGAAATAGATTGGATCTGCGAGAACGTGTAAATAGTGAAGTCACGCGTTCTCGCAAATCCAACCTATTTCAAAATGAAGCGATCCGTTTGCGAGTGGACTGGAAGCGGAAACGGAGCACTTCATTTTGAAATAGATTGGATCTGCGAGAATGTATAAATAGTGAAGTCACGCGTTCTCGCAAATCCAACCTATTTCAAAATGAAGTGGTCCGTTTCCGCTTCCAGTCCACCCGTCATCTCTTTGTGGTATAGCTTTACCCTCTTTCATTACATATAGTGGGTGTTCATTACGTACACTGGCGTAAATAATAACTATATTTATGCAAAATAGTAATTTTGTCATCAAACAGTTTAATTTCATTTTTTAAAAACTTTTTCAATTTTCTAACACTATTTCTAGTTTTTAACAATCAAATTATTAGACAATATAATCTTTGAAAAAGCAATCAACTAAATTGCTTAAGTGAACTATCGATTTTTTTCTGACTCAAAAAATTGCTCTTTAAAGTGATTAATTATTGAAAAGGAAATTTAATACATAAGTGTTAGGTATTCTTAAGATCAATTGTTCTCGTCATAAAAGGTTCAATTTTTTCCACAAATTTCCTACTTATTAGCTTTCAGATGATTTATCAACTAGTCTTCCTGAAAAAAAAAAGGGGGAAACACTTCATAGGAAGTAAATATAATTGGTAATTTAGCGGAGATAAACTTTTAATTAGCTCTTTTGCATAAACGCAACGCTGAAAGAAAAAAAAATACGTTTCACCAGTTGACACTGGAGAGTTTGAAAAATGCACTTGCTGTGTCGTAACAGAATTACCTTCTATTCTCCGAGCAAAAATAAATATTATGTCATCTTAATTGCTCCTTAAGGGTAAAATTCTCTTCAGCGATAAAAGCTTTGAAATAAATTGTTCGATAGACCTAACATGCTTCTTTCTTTGCTCAAAAAATTAAAAATTATCTTTAAATTACCCCAGAAAATGATATGAGTTCATCATTTTCAAAATTATCCGTTACTTCATAAATTTTTCTTGCGTCCTCAAGAAAATATCTTGGTTTGAATAGAAGAGATTGAATGATAATGTAACAATTTTACTGGCAAATTTAGAGAATGTATAAAAATGTCTTCATTAGAGTAGTTTTGGAAATTTTTAATTATGAAGACTGAAAAAAAAAAAAAAACATATATAAGCTAGAAGGATATGTATCGAAAAAAATATATATCATGATTCTTACTTGGTATAGGGGGGGGGGAGTACATGTGAACAAAAATGACATTTTTGTATTTTTTCATTATTAATTTGAGATATAAAAGAAACAAGTGCTATACATGATAAATTAAACATTTGCTAATATACTCCTGCAGTTACCTATCTTCTTCAACAGTAAATTCCAGCCAAAAAAATAAGTCAAAAATATGTTAAATTTTATTCACATCTGCTCCAGTTTGGGGCAATTGTAAACACACCTGGGGCACAAGTAAACACTGATACATAAATGGAAATAAAATACACCTAAGCATATTTTTAAGTATACTGCTTATTACACATTAACAAACACTTATAATGAAAATATCAAGGTATTTATATAGGATACTTGTGTTACCATCTACATAATTTTTTTTCAGATTTTTCTCTTCATGTTAATTGGGTAAAATATCGTTTGTTCACATATGCCCCTGTTTACATGTGCCCCCTTCTCCCCTACTAGTTTTTTTTTAAGTTTGAAAGAAAAGTACAGTGACTTTATAGACCTGGCATTTGTATTCTACAAGCAGGTGCGCAGTATAAAAAAAATAGTATAAAATATGGTCAAAAATAAGTTTGTAAACTTTATGATGTTTCATCACTTAACCAGTTTTTTTTTTCTTTCTCTCAATGCGCACTAAAGAAAAGATCT
The DNA here is from genome assembly GCA_038373865.1 of Uloborus plumipes. Taxonomy (NCBI): domain Eukaryota; kingdom Metazoa; phylum Arthropoda; class Arachnida; order Araneae; family Uloboridae; genus Uloborus; species Uloborus plumipes. Next base: position 105,461 of record JAXGGA010000156.1, read on the forward strand.
CCCGAACTCTTAAAGCAGAGGCCAACAATTTTGACATAAACTATGCTCTTAAAATAAGCAGGATGTCCATAAAAAAACAACGTGCTTTGAAAAATCATAACTTTTAAACCTTAACTTTTAGGGGGTAACTTTTGATCCCGTAAAACGTAAATGAATGAACCATGAAAAAGTCCACTTATTGCTATTTTTTCTGAACATTAAATTTTGAGAATATGCAGTTCGGCAGTTCCTGGACAGAGAAAAAGTTTACGTTCTTTAATACAATCGATAGGAAAAAAAACATCGAGAATGAAGCTTAAATAATGAAATATCAGATTTATACATCATAATTATGTTCATTAAATAATTCTCTTTTTGCTATCATCCTCGGACACTAAAGGTTATCTTTAGAAACGTTCAGTTTTTGGAAGAAGAAAAGGGCGTCTAACTTCCCCCGTGGCAAATAGTAAGCTCTTTATTTTGAAAAATAAACGCATAGCAAACCACCTTACTGAGCTATCCAAAGATAATCTTTCCACTTTCTACATGTATGATTGTTACTAATCTATTTGTCACAATGTTTATACTGTCCACTACCTGTATCCATGAATACCTTCACTCAATGTAGATGTGTAGCGTAATTTGGAATATCTTGAAGTAAGGAGGCATGATAGTTCCGGTTATAATCTTGGACATCATTTAGTCTGCTATCAAAAGCAGGACATTGCCTTAAGATACTTTAATGAGTCGGCATTTCGTCACAATGCAATAAATTCCTACTTTACCCACACATGGTTTAAAAATGTTGATATAAAAAAAGTGAATACTATGAAATTAAAAACGGCTTACTATAATATTCAATCTCAGATTAATTCCATAAAATATTCCATTATGACTGTTTCTTTAGGTAAGGAACCTCGACTTACATAACGTTCAAATCCAATCCCTTTACTATTGAATTTGTTATTTTTATCATATTTATTATTGAGAATGATCAGAAACAATTTAACGCATTGCTTTGCTTTAAATAGTAAAATATGTATAAACCTGCTTTCATTTTTTATTTATTAAACTATTATTATTACAACTTATTTATTCTTAAAAATAATAATAATTTAGCTAAATTAAAGAACAAAAGAAAACTAAACATTGAAAAAGTTTATTTTGAAAAAGAAGCAAAATTATAAAAATAATGTGAATCTGTCTTTATAAAGTACTACATTAAGATTGAATTCTTTCTAACAAGGACGCTAACTCATAAGAAAAAACACTTAATTCAATTTCCAACAACCAACCACACCATCTATTTCTTTTATTAAATTAAGAATTTATTTATCGATACACTAAATCACGCGCTCAATAACTTTCAATCAAAAAACCACTCCCGCTATTTAAACGAAGGATGCAATTCAAACGCAAAAGGGAAATTTATCATGAGGCGGGAGTTATTTTTAGCCCTAAAGCTCAGTTTTGAATTCATCTCGAAAGAAAATTTTCTTCACACTTCTCTCCGTGAACGTGAAGGGATACGTAAAATCTGTCTCTCTTTTTTTCTTCTTCGAGATTGAATCTAGCGTACTCTGTGCTTTTAGTCCGCACAGTTCTGTCTGGTTGATTGTTAGTGCGCATTTGGAGTGCTATTTGAAAGACAATGCCTTCTCCTTTTGCCACAATAAGGGATGGTATCTCTTTTGTTTGGAATGGCTTGGAACAAGTTGCTGTCCCAACTGCTATATTTTTATTTTGTTTTATGTTTTTTTTTAGCGACATTGAGGGGATGCCAGAAAGAGTACTTGCAAGATTATCTATATTAGGTTCTCAAGGTTGCTATGACTGAACTCTATTCAAAGTTAGTTTCATTTATAAGACCCTTTCAACCCTTCAAGGTTCGCATCATTCATTAATAGAAAACATTAAATGATTTTACTAATACTTGATCTTTATTTACATCTAATGCGTGTTTTCTGCCCCTGTTTCTGTTCAAGTATTATTTTATTTATTTATTTAAAAAAAAATGCTTCTTTCAGAAAAATCCAATTACAATGAGAAATAACATAAAATATTAATTAAAACAAATTATACATTTGAAACATTAAAACATCTTGATTTAAATTTGTAAAATGATATGCTAAAAACATCTCATTCAAGACAATGAGGGTTAGAAATTTAATGAATGGCAAATTTAATGGCAAATCGGATGGAATTAATAATATGAGGGCAGTCAATTAAATTATTAAGACTTTCCGTGTACCATAAGTAAATATTTACGTACCGTATTCATTTCAAAAATGATGTAATTATCATATTCCTTTTGCTTTATTGTTATACCTTAAATATTATTTTTCGCTAGCAAAAGTAATAGGTAATTTAGAGAACTCATTAAGTATTAAAAATAATTTACCCAATATGAAAGCTTAAATTGTACATACATTTCGGGATATCTCTGGGAGACACACGATTATTTAAAATCGCTAAGTCTTTGAATATTTACAATAAAATTATGGAAACTTAAAATTTCTGTAAAAATAAGTTTTTGATTGGAGCTGCTATTAAATCATTTTCTTCCAATAAATTTGTTTCGCAATAAAATATTATAATATTGTTTCTTCTTTCTTTCTTTCTTTTTTTTTTACTTTCTTTATTCATTTTTTAATAACATCATATTTAAATCATCCTTATACTCTTAAAATATTTTGATGTGATAAAAAGCTTGTAGAGAATGTATTTTAAAAAAATCATCTCAGAAAACCACACATTTTGCTGTAAAAATGCAATTCATTACATATCATATAAGATATGATTTACACCATAAAGCCTAAAGCACGAAGAAGATACGATATGTCAAAAAAATCTTACCAGAATACAGTCAAAAGAGAAGGTTTCCATAAAAGGAACTTACCTAGAAAAAATAGAAATAGAAATTAGAATAACAATGAAAATTTTTAATAAATTTTTTGTAATAAAATATTTTCATTATTGTCCACAAAATGTTTGCTAAGAAGGTGAATTTTTTCAATAAATACTATGAATTCTAGTAAGAAAAGTAACCTCAAGGATTAAGTACATAGATCTCTACTAGAGGACGGAGGTTTAGCCTCTGTGACGCTTTTAAAGAAGTTAGTGACACTTTTCAAACAGAATAGAATAGCCACAAAATCTTTGTCGCACTTTTCTTCACTGAAAAAATGAACTGTTGTTTTTAAAGTATAATACTGGCAGCCGAGGTTATAATTTAAAACTGTAAAATGCACCGTAACAAACTAAAACTAGCAATTTTACAGTTTATTGCCGTAAAATTTAGCTGTATTATAGTGTAAAACAACAGTATACTACTGGAAGCAGAAATTCCAGTTTGAAGCTGTAAAATGTACGGTAATAAACTGTCAAATTAGCAATTTTATAGTTTATTACTGTAAAATTAGTAATTTTACAGTTTAGTATTGTAAAAGTAGCAATTTTACAGTTTGTTACTGTAAAATTAGAAAATTTTACGATTTATTACTATAAAATTACCTGTAAAATCAATATTCATTTTTTACAATGTTGTGCACCTCCAAGGTGTTGCAGAAGGTAATTAAAAATTCCTCGGATTAATATCTTACTCATTGAAAGTTATTTGTTTAATCATTAACAATTAAAGGAGAGTGGCCTAAAGTGGGTAAGGTAACGAAGAACGATCGAAAGTTGCAGTTTTTGTCTTTCTATCATAACAATTTTGATTTTATTTTCTAGAGAGGATCACGAACCAGAATAAAAAAATATTGACAATAAGAAAAATAAAATGATTTTTGTTTAATCCCAAGTTGCATAGTTTCAGTTTTTTTTTCATAAATTGATCTTTTTCTTTCATTTTTAAACTTTAAGAATGGCAACACCGCTACCACTTCACCATGCCACTTCACCGCTGCTTCTGATTGAAACACGGAATTAATCGGGTAAACACAGCATTATTCATCAGCGCTTGCGTGCACCATGCGGTGGCATACGAATACCTAAAGCTAGACCACGGACGCTCTCTCGCTAATCAGACCTATTTCAAAATGCACTCCGCTGCCAGTCCATCCACCATCTCTCCGTGGTCTACACTGCAAAAAAGGAACTGCTGTTTTTACAGTATAATACTGACATCCGAGGGGTTCCAATTTAAAACTGTAAACTGCACAGTAATAAACTGTAAAACTAGCAATTTTACACTTTCTTACGGTAAAGTTAGAAATTTTACAGTTTATTGCCGTAAAATATAGCAGTATTATACTGCAAAAACAACAGTGTAATACTGGCGGGAGAGGTTACAGTTTAAAACTGTAAAATGAACGGTAATAAACTAAAATTAGCAATTTTACAGTTTAGTACTGTAAAATCAGCATTTGTACAGTTTAGTACTGCAAAATTAGCAATTTTAGTTTATTACTGTAAAATTGGAAAATTTTCACAGTTTATTACTATAAAATTAACTGTATTATTCTGTAAAAACAGCATTTATTTTTTACAGTGTAGCTTCACCCGCTTTAGGCTAACCTTCCCCTACTACCGTCCAGAGAATGGTTATGGCGTTGTAGGATGTGAAGGATGAGGTGAAAAGATGGAAGAAAGAAAAGTTGTATGGATGTTGAACCTTTAGAATCTTATATATAAATATATAAGTAATATTTTTTTCATTCAAATTTATTTTTTCCGTACTATCCAATGATTTTTTCTCGATTTCTGGGTATCATTTTGCCAATAAAAACAAAAAAACGTCTCTTTTTTGTCGCTTTATCAAACAACAGTGACTTCCACAATGTTTTGCTTCTCAAAATTCCGCCGACTGAAGCCGGTTCTGAACCCCGGTCCTTGTTCTTAAGAAGGCAATGCCTATTCATTATGCCACTCTGCCGGCTCAAAAACACGAACATACAAGACATAGTTATATATACGCAAAGAATATGAATACATCTGTGAAGATAAATAATCTTTCTTGTGTTTGAAATGGCGTAAAAAATCGAACGCTCACTTAAAAATGCAAATTTCCGAATGACGGAAAATGAGTATTCGTAACTTTGGGTTGATGGTAATAATATTTACATCAATTCCTCTCTATATCGAAGCTCCCCCTTACTCCCATTAGATTATCAATAGCCAAGCAATAAAGTTGGCTTTTGATTGCAACAATAATTGTAGAACCAAATGTTTTAAGGTTGCGTTGCTGCTTTGACAGCGACTTTTCCACCAACTCATTTTTCACCCGCGTTCTTATCAATATTTTCCCGTGTAATCCAAGATCATTTCCTACAGAAAACTCAACGTGTTTACACAATTCAGACACCAAACCTTTAAAGAATAGGTACACTGTAAAAAATGAATGTTGTTTTTACAGTATAATACAGCTAATTTTACAGCAATTTTACAGTAATAAACTGTAAAACTACTAATTTTACCGTAGTAAGTCATAAAATTGCTATCTTACAGTAATAAACTAAAATTACTAGTTCACAGTTAATTACTGTGCATTTTACAGTTTTAAACTGGAACCTCTGCTGCCAGTATTACACTGTTGTTTTTACAATATAATACAGCTAATATTATGGTAATAAACTAAAATTGGGAATTTGACAGTAATAAACTGTGAAATTGATTGTTTTACTGTAATAAACTGTAAAATAGCTAGTTTTGCAGTTCATTACTGCGCTTTTACAGTTTAACACTGAAACCTCTGTTTTCAGTATTACATCGTAAAAACAACTTATTTTTTGTAGTGTATTCTTACTTGAGAAAAACTGTTACGTGTTGCGTTCATAAAGTAGTTAATTAAGACATTTAGTTTAAATCTAGCTTGAAAAATAAGGCTTCAAATGAAGACAAAATGCAATACTAAATAACTGAGCTTATTCAAGAAGTTCTAACAGCGATTCCCAGATGCGATGACAAGTATAACGATTCTTCGTATGTTAGGCGTAGATAATTCTCTCAATTGGCAGATTTTTCTTTCGCTTGAATACACTAATTCGAATTAATGATCGTTCGCAGGTTCCTTCTTGAACTGGCACTTATTTCGATAGAATTACAGAAAGAGCTAAAATAATCTGTGCCAGCCTTCTGTGAAGTATTTGTTATTGAAGAAAAATGAGTCTTGAGAAGAATCTCATTAACTCTATTTCATTATTTGTATTTGGGATACATACATGCATATATATATATATATATATATATATATATATATATATATATATATATATACAAAAAACTGCAATGTTTATGAATGCACAAGAATAATTGCATTTAACCAAATATTTATTTGTGAGAATTATTACTTGAGCGATTCCATACCAAATCACCGAAAAAAAAAAAAAGTTGGTCGCACGACCGACTCGGATTTTTTTTTAATTTGGTACACAGATTGATGGTATAGAGGTATGAAAAAGCCCAAAAGGAAAGTTACCTGCTCCATTTATTTTCTGAGATACATGCCCTCAAAGTTTGTCCGCCACGTCAAAATACTAAAAAAGTGATGTTATTTAATCATTTTTTATAAAAAATCGTACTCATGCAAAATAAAAGTGTTAGATATCTATGGAAACTAGTTACTCCAGGCATCCTGAAAAAAAATACTAGAACGTTCATAATGAAAATTGCAAAGGTACAGGTCTCTTTGAAGTTGTCACCACAAAAACTTGATTTTGCAGATTTTGCTAAAATTCAGGCATTTATTACAAAAAAAGGCAAACAAAACCAAAGGTTTTATCACTTTCTGGTAGTGTACAGGTCCTCCCTGTAAATTGCTACGCAATAATTTTTTTGGGTTTCTCACTCCTTCTTGGAAATATTTTAGCTTAAAGATAAGCCGTAAGGCAAAAAATGCGTTTTTGGCCATCTTGGCAGCCATTTTTCTCATAAAGGGGGAGCAGTAGAAACTTTAATTTTTTTTTAAACAAGCCACTGATATGTTAGCTATTCACAGGAAAAGAGTTTACTTTTGGTTATTTCTCCCATTAAGAGATATCCTGCTGACAGTATATGCATGTTTTTCGCGACGACCATATGCTTTTGTTCCCCCTCTCATGGACTTAAAATTAATTAAACCAAAAAATAATGATATATTTATTATTAGCTGTATTATCTACCCAATATGTCATGAAATTTAATTTATTAAATCATTGAACAATAAATTAGATAATTGATGAAAAAAAGAAAAAGTATTTCTCTGATGCCTGAGCATTATGCATTTATAATTATAAAGCACTAAATACTTTCTTGAGAAATTAACATAAATGAGCTCTAAATATTTATATTATAAGCAATACCTAATCTTGTGATTGGGATACTCGTGTTTTTAATTGAAGAATTTCTTGAATATCACATGAATATCAGGAAAATAAATGAGGTCTTTTCGTTTGATGTAGGATATTTTATGACAAATTTCATTTGATGGGCTACTAACTGAGCATGGTGATAAAGAGATATTAATTTCAGCATCGAATTCCATTTTACCTTATTAACAGTTAAATATTTGCAAAATAATGAAATAAATAATTTAATATAAAGCCATGCTTGAAGAACTAAAATTAGTGCAACCCTAATGTATTCCCATACTGATCTTTACAAAATTGACATGCGTTGAGCACTGATAAGAACTGACAAGAAAAAGTTTACTCACTAAAATATTAGTTCACAGATACTATAAAGCATACATTCTATTTTCCACAAAATAATACTGCTACAAAGAACAAGGGTATCCTCCTGTTTATAGCCATCAATCAGGAACATCCAATCACAAGATTGGGTATTGCCAATGAGATAAATATTCGAAGCTCCTTTATTTTAATAGATTGTTCAAGAAATTCTTTAGTACCTACCCCTTTATACCCTTGTTCTTTGTTGCAGTATTATTTTGTAGAAAATAGAATGTACGCTTTATAGTATCTGTGAACTAGTATTTTAGTGAGTAAACTTATTCTTGTCAGTTCTTAATAGTGCTCAACACATGTCAGTTTTGTAAAGATCAGTATGGGAATAAATTAGTTGCACTAATTTTAATTCTTCAAGCATGGCTTTATATTAAATTATTTATTTAATTATTTTATAAATATTTAACTGTTAATAAGGTAAAATGGAATTCGATGCTGAAATTAATAGCTCTTTATCACCATGCTCAGTTAGTAGCCCATCAAATGAAATTTGTCATAAAATATCCTACATCAAACGAAAAGACCTCATTTATTTTCCTGATATTCATGTGATATTCAAGAAATTCTTCAATTAAAAACAGGAGTATCCCAATCACAAGATTGGGTATTGCTTATAATATAAATATTTAGAGCTCATTTATGTTAATTAATTTCTCAAGAAAGTATTTAGTGCTTTATAATTATGAATGCATAATGCTCAGGCATCAGAGAAATACTTTTTCTTTTTTTCATCAATTATCTAATTTATTGTTCAATGATTTAATAAATTAAATTACATGACATATTGGGTAGATAATACAGCTAATAATAAATATATCATTATTTTTTGGTTTAATTAATTTTAAGTCCATGAGAGGGGGAACAAAAGCATATGGTCGTCGCGAAAAACATGCATATACTGTCAGCAGGATATCTCTTAATGGGAGAAATAACCAAAAGTAAACTCTTTTCCTGTGAATAGCTAACATATCAGTGGCTTGTTTAAAAAAAAATTAAAGTTTCTACTGCTCCCCCTTTATGAGAAAAATGGCTGCCAAGATGGCCAAAAACGCATTTTTTGCCTTACGGCTTATCTTTAAGCTGAAATATTTCCAAGAAGGAGTGAGGAACCCAAAAAATTTATTGCGTAGCAATTTACAGGGAGGACCTGTACACTACCAGAAAGTGAGAAAACCTTTGGTTTTGTTTGCCTTTTTTTGTAATAAATGCCTGAATTTTAGCAAAATCTGCAAAATCAAGTTTTTGTGGTGACAACTTCAAAGAGCCCTGTACCTCGGCAATTTTCATTATGAACGTTCTAGTATTTTTTTTTCAAAATGCCTGGAGTAACTAGTTTCTATAGATATCTAACACTTTTATTTTGCTTGAGTACGATTTTTTATAAAAAATAATTAAATATCATCACTTTTTTAGTAGGGTGAGTTCTGGTAAGTGCGTACCCTTTTTTTCAAAGTTCATGTTCTCAAGGATGCTGCTCTGTTGAAAAATCTTGTACACTCACAATTTTTTTTAGTTTTCTTTCCAGATCCTTTACTGAGATTTTCAAGCATGTAATATGTCAAATAAACCATAAGCATAGGTTTTGTGACCTGGTTTATGACACCTATTCTAAGGTACGCACTTTCCCTACCTAGCGGGGTAAGTGCGTCCACCCTAAATTATGTGAATATGAGTAGGAAAAAACTTCTGGCACATATTAAATATGTTAGGTAGTTGCCTTGGGATAATTCCTAATACTAGAGATCAGCACTTGCTTGCATGGATGAAACGCAATCAGTGATATCCCATATGTCTTGCGAACAACTGTGATTTGAAGATTGAGAGAGTTGTGTCTGTGATTCTTCCTTTGTCCCTTTAATAAGATCAAGTGAGCAAATGTAAGTTGTTTTTATTTAGTAATAATCTCTTATACTCTACATAGTTTATTTTGGTTTAATACATTAATCAGTCCGTGTTTAAGCCAGGGTTCGCACTTACCCCTTCTTAAATGTAAGATGAGACATGTGCGTCCAATAGCCTTGTTGTAAGTGCGTACCTTTGTGATTTTCTTTAATTCTATTTGTATGGTAGATCGTTAGGCGACCTGAGTGAACAAGTCGTTTTTTTTTTCTTTTTTTTTTTTTGTATAAATACGGTTTTAAAATATTTTTCTTATTAGAATCAGCAGCAGTAAGAAAAAATACAAAATAAAGAGCAAAAAAAAAAGAAAATAATTGATCATGATATGATACTTGTACTTTTTTTTCTTGTACATTGAAATAGTTTTTCACAGGGTGTTCTTAATTTTCTTAAATATAATTTATTCATTACTCCACCTTCGTTTTTTGAATCAGTTGGTTCCTTATTTAGTGTTTCACTTAATTTAATTGCTTCATTTGTCATTTCTGGTTTAAATTAAGTATAGCTTATGATCGCTATTTTCAACGAAAAATTTACTAACGGATACCTAAAAGCTAATATATTTCAGAGGTAATGAATAAAATTGAAATCTTATGCTCCATTCAATGTAAATATAAATACTTGGTGGAAATGACGTCGGATTTATAATCGGCTTATAAAAGAGTTATAAGCAAAATTAAAGGTGAATTACGAGAGTCGAATTTTTCACGTAATGGTACACACTTGCCTCATCATAATGGTACGCACTTGCTCCGCATAATAGTACGCATATGCCTCATGATAGTGGTACGCACTTGCCCCATCATAATGGTACGCACTTACCCCCACCTTACTTTAAAGAAAGGGAAAGTGCGTACCGTCATACAAAAAAATTTTAGTTAGAGTATTTGATCAAAATACCCCATGTATGTTATTAGTAGCTATTACTCAAAAGAAACAACTTGCATTTCTTGACTTCAATTGCTCGTTATGACTACAAGAGAAACTGAAACAAAACCTTCTCAATCTTTACTTTAGAGTTTTTTTGAAGACATTTAATTTGTCTCTGATTGTGCTTCGTCTATTGAATCCAGGCCTGAATTCTACCTATTGAAATTATCATTAGACAGTTATCTAACATAGTCGATGTGTTTCAGAAGCCATTTCAGGACAGTGTTCATATAATTCCCAGTGGACGCACTTACCCCGTGGACGCACTTACCAGAACTCACCCTATTTTGACGTGGCGGACAAACTTTGAGGGCATGTATCTCAGAAAATAAGTGGAGCAGGTAACTTTCCTTTTGGGCTTTTTCATACCTCTATACCATCAATCTGTGTACCAAATTAAAAAAAAATCCGAGTCGGTCGTGCGACCCCCATTCGGTGATTTGTTATGGAATCGCTCACTTATTTTTACTTATATATGCACAGTATACATACATTATTTAGAAAGAGTTCATTATTTGATGAGGAAACTTTTTTTCCCAATACAGCTTGGATAAGATCAGGTATGGAAGTACATAATTTTTCACAATACTTTTGTTTATTTTCTGTAAGCCACGCTTGTTTTATAGTTTCCTCAAAGTCCGAAAGTGAAGTGGGGTTACACTCAGCAACTTTGCGCCTTAAAATTACCCCGCAACTGGGTTTAGACCCGAAAAATTTTCGGGCCACAGTCAAAGGATCTGAAACCCTTTCTTTGCAATGTCAAGAAACTTCATCAAGTGTATGTACTTGTTGATATTCGTAAACGTTGGTGATTTCTATCCAAGCATATAGAGATAAAAAGCTCCCTTAAGTGATGTGCTAAAAGAAGTTACCAAAGTTTATCAATATCAACGTCTTTTAAGTATTATACGTCCGTTAAGGAGCAAATGCAATTATTTTGATATGTTTTCTGGAACTCTTAAAAATATAACTGCATTATATGATAGTCAAGATCATGTTCTTCATTAAGTTCGTAAAATAAAACAAAAATGCAACTTTTTTTAGCCTTAGTAAGTCTTTTTGTTAAAGTTTGACACTTTTGTTACTGTGAAATTGCCCTTAAGAGCAATATCTTTTGGATGTTTAGAAGTTGGATAATGAAGACGGAAAGCTTGTAGAAACGTGCCAGTGTCAATAGTGTCACGTGTTGTTCAGTATTTTTTTAAGCGACGCATGTATTAGTGTGAAAGAATACTGCATTCATACAAAATATTGATCTCTATTTGATGAGAAAAAAAACAGTACTGGAGTAGGTTTATTATTTCATAACACAAAATTTAATATCCATTAATTTTAGAGACTTAAAATATACAGCTTAATCAGCCTGAACTGGAATATGGATTTAAATGACAGCTAACAATCTTTCAGTTTACGCGAGTTCTTACAGCATTATTAAAATAACGCAAGCAGTTTTCTCTATTTGTATTAGATGCATGAGTAGTAGGGTGATTCAGAAATGTATGGAAAAAATAAACTTGGTATTTTTGTGCTCCTTACCCTCTTATTTTGTGCCACTATATATACTAATTATTCGTGTAATATTTTGACAAAATATGTTAATATTTAGAGGTCGCGCAAACTCCTTCAAATTTCGTGATATTGACAAAAATGTAAACGTGAAGGGATATCTATGGAAAAAAGCAGCCTTTGTATTCTTGTTCGTCCTACAGTCTTTTTTAGTGCCTTTATATACACTAAATTATTTGCTAAAAATTTTAGTAAACTATATATACATTCAGGACTCCCTAAAATTTTGTGATAGTGGCATAAAAGCGAACGTAAATAATAATAATAAAGTTACTTTATTGTTTTTTTATATGTCCGAAAAAAAGCGTGCAATTACAAAATGATACATTTGAAAAACCAATGAAATACAGAAAAGTATGACAACTAATCAAATACGGAAAAAATATGAAAAATAAGTCAAATACATTAAATATATAGTAAGTCGCTCATTAATTCTTGCAATACTTTTTAAAGTTACTTTTTTGCAACTTTGAAACATTTTTCTGTGTTACTGTACCACTTGTCTTTGTTCTTCGTTTTTAGTGATCGTCTTAACAAATGCTTTAATAAGGGCCATGCTACGCTCCGCATTGTCGTTTACAATCCTCAGTTTCTTCGGTAGTACAAAGCCTGGTTGGTATTTTGAAGATTCCAATGCTCAGGATCAAACAGCTGATATTTTTTGAGTTTCTGCTTTATATGAATCAGGACGCTGAAAATGTTCCAAATCATTTCTCAGTGCTTGCAAAAAAAAAAAAAAGGTTGTTGTGAACCTAGCTCTTAGATATTCTTTCTCATTAACGATAAGAATGTGAAAGAATTCACATTCATGTGTTACGAATACCATTTCTTTGTCCGGCTGCAAGTTTGAACTGGTTGCGAAATATCCACAACTTGAAGCCCATATAACACGAGAAAAAGCTCCTGGGACACGAAAACATACACCACGAGAGGGTGCCCCTATTAAGAAAATTATACTACGCTCCAGTCTCTTCCTTGTACACTTCTTTTGCATGGGTCATCATAAGTTGACTTAGCGCAACTTCCATTACTAGTTAGACAATGCTCTGAGTTGGCTACCAACTTCTCAACCTCATCGTCTCTCACTCCAGGTTTAAAATTAGAATGTTGTATTCTTGACTATGATCGCTGAAACTGCTTAAAAAGCAGTATTGTAGATGCCATGGCAATGGATGGTTCCACGTAATTGCGTGAACACCGCATTTGACATTTCACACAATCAAATACCTCAATATCTACCTATGTCTTGGTTTATCGGTTAAAATACCGAGAGACCAGGCCTAGAATAGACTTCGGTTATAACACCACAGAAAGCACAATGTCTAAAATATAATGGCAGAAAGAATAACAAAAAAGTTGCTTCCCTAGCTTTTTTTTACAAGTTCAAACATGCTCTAACTTTAGTACCGACACTACATGTATCAAAACATATACCACGTATGAACTCAGTTAAGTTCATATTTATCTAACAGGTTATCGTACAGCAGCATTTGTCGTAGTAATACCTGTGCCCGACTAACTTAGGAGTACCCAGAAGTTAATTATATCAATGCTTGTCGTCCTGATACTAATACTGGTATGAAAACGGCCGATCCTCCTTTATTTTTCCAGACATATTTTGCATAAGTATTTCGTTTCAGTCAACTATCAAAGGAATTCATAGATTTAAACGATTTTTGTAAGTTAACGGTTGATTCAGATCTAATAGTTTGCCTGTACCGTTTTATGGACGTTGTCAAATCCTCCCCATTTTGACCCACACTTTGTACTGTAAGCAACTACTATCAAAGTGGCTTTTCTGTCACTTATATCGGGCTCTGTCTTAGAGTGGATGCTGGGTGTTTTAGCCGAATAAACTCATACACCTCAAACAACCGAAAAGAAAACAGAAACCATAGCCAGAGGGTGCAGCTGTGCCTTTTCTACCCAAACTCATGTAAGAGATGATGCAGCTTAAGAGCGAGGAAGGGGGGCAACTCACTTTGAGCTATTATTTTATTGACTAATTACTTAGTGGAGTAAACTAACATTTTAAATTATTTTTTTACATGAAGAGCAATATTATTTCGGGTAATGAAGTTATACACTCTAATTCTCGAAATTGCTAAATTTCAACAGAATTCGATCGCGTTGTACGACCTCTAAATATTACTCAATTAAGCTAAAATTTCACATACATCACATTTATGAATAGTATAAAAAAACTGCGGGGTAAGACCAAAGAAATTCAAAAAAAAAAAAAAAAATTGAATCACCCTAATGATTAGCCATATAACATAGCCTGTTAAATACGTAATTCAAAGAGGTTTGGAAACATTTTAATTGAGCAAAATTGAAGGCAACATCTTTTGAAAATTAAAAAAAAAAAAATGCCAGTCCGTTCTGCTTTCCAAAAGTTTTTCTGTGAATTGAGTTACATCATGAAGCTGAATTTAAAATATTTTGTATGTGTAAAGGCTAGAACTGAACTCCACTAGAACTGAAAAGACTATTTGCTACATATTATTTAGTTTTCAGTATAAACTGTATTATTTACAAAAATATGCATTTTTTAATTGTATATAAAACAAATGCAATTGAAAATATGCTGTAATCACTTCTTTTGCGAGTTTATACCATTTTGTTGTCATCCCTTGGATTAAAATAATTTTGTGTCGCTGGTTTTGACAGATTAAAACAGTTTTAGAAATGAACCTTTATTTAAATCAGGGATTCCCAAAGTGGTCCACAGGGACCACCAGGGTTTCCCTATAGTTTGTAAGGGGTTCATATAAACGAAACAAACATTTGGGGGTTCACGAAATACAAATAGGGTTCCACGAGCTAGGATCATTAGCAAAAGATCTGGGCTACAGCCTGCATCAATTGCTACAATTTTTAACAAATGCAATAAACAAAATTCGTAATAATACTGAACACTGTACATTATTTGCGCAGTTGTATGAAGAAAATGATGATAACTGCAATAAATTACTTTTTCACTTTGAAGTATACCATGTATACTTCAAAGTACATTGGATGTTAAAAGGATCATACTTGACAAGGTTTGTATTATTATTATTTAAAAAACATTTTGGCCCTGATGTCTTAGTGGATTATCAATATTTTTGATGACTTTGAAAAATCAATATTTTACAGGAAGAAGTGATTGGAATAATCACTAATGAAAAATGTAAGGTAAATTTTTAGGAAAGGGTATCAATATTTATGTCTCTAGAAAGACATATCTTTAACTTATCCTACCTTTGGAATATCACAAGAACATTTCTGTAAACATTGACAAGTTCATACCTCGTGCAAACAAATTTCAGTTCAATCTTAAATTTTCTTAAGAAAATAAGAAACAGACTGGTAGTCCCTGATCGGAGAGATTTAAAGTTATGTCTCACAAATCTAAAGCAAAATACTTAAAGTTAGCTATCGATGCACCAAATTCACCCATCCCACTAAAAACTCTTACAATTCTGTGTAGGAAGATGCGTACCTAGTTTAAGTTTTGTGTCATTATTATTATGGAAATATGAATAAGAATGTAGTGTTTTTCTTTTCATCTGTTTCCTTCTAATTTTAATTTTAATATTTTTTCTCTGCAGTAATTAAGCATTTAAGGAGTTTTTTTTTATTGCTTAAAAAATCAATATTAAAAGAGCTCTGATACTATTGGGTAAATTTCTGATTAATCTTGTTGTATTATGCTCTTGTTTCCCTTCCAACTTCATGCTAATCTTTCGCTTTTTACTAAATATCTTGTTATATTTACACATATCTTGCTTTTATCTGGTTGTTTTGGAACATCTATATTGCAACTCAACTATCTAATTCGTGGTTTAAGAATGCCTCATTTCTATTATTTCTGTACCTGACTAGTTTTGGAACGACCCTTAGGAAGGGGGTCCAACGAGAAACTGGAAAACTCGGTAAGAGGTCCACGCACCAAAAAAGATTGGGAATCACTGATTTAAATGTAGATTTTCACCGAAACAGGTATTTTGTTTAAATAACAGTCGGAAGCAAAGCCTAATTGAATAAAGATTAGGGAAGACTGGGTACGGTTGTGACAATTTTCATTTGCTCCCCCATAGATCCCTTAGCAATGCCTGTGAGCTGGTTTAAAGTGGTTTTTATGCTAAAGTGTTTATTTGCCTGCTTATAAGCACTAAAATTTTCTCCCTAAGTACAATAGTTAACTCACAGGACCAAATTAAACTAAAAAGAAAAAAATGTCACAACCGACCCCACCCCAGGGGCGGTTGTGACAGTGCTTGGGGTCGGTTGTGACAAGTTCAAAAATACAGCAAAACAGTCTAGATAACTTTTAATTTCAAGTAATATTAAACGTAATTCCACATAACCTTCATCTGGGAAAGTTTAACATTCAACAATGTGTCTCGTTCAGTTGAAGTAGCCTTATACCAAGTTTTACAAAAATATCAGGTTTTTGGAATTTCGTAACGTCTGTTTTGGCAACATTATGCACATCCTGTGGGTCATAACCGTGTCTGTTCATAACAGTTCTCACGTATCAAAGAAAGATTCCACATTTATTTGTTTTATCGAAGCTTGTTACTTTTGAAAGGCTAGTTTCATGAGCTACACGAACAGACGTGAAACATTTCTATTCATAAATGAACAGAACCATTTCTCAGTAGCCATTTTACTCTCATATCTGCTTTCAGCGTATATGTAAGCTCAAAAGCACTTTATTATGAGCAAGATAACCTATGCACACGTTGTTTTCATTGTGACAGCGCCGGCCGGCTCCATCGCGTTTACGAATGAATGTTTCGTAGCAAAGACTTACGATTAACGTTGCATTTCCAAAGCTGTCCGAAAAAAAAGTTTCACTTCTTTATAAGCTTCTTTATATTTCATTAGGTCACACTGCCTTATTTCTGTCTTCTCCAAGCGTATTATGGGTATCAAATATGATAAAAACATGTTTTACTCGTGTCACAACCGTCCCCACGCAATTTGTCACAACCGACCCCAACCCACTACTTTTGAAAACAGCAATAGCCATGGCAATACAAAATAGCCTACATAAAAAGTAATCACTGCTATTTCAATATTAAGGTTCACTACTAATGGTGAGAAAGCTTTCATTTCTCTATCTGTACCCATTCAACAGGAATTACTAAAAGACATCGAACAAAAAAACTTACTTTTGACTGTTAAAAAGTAACCAACCCCTCTGCTAGCGTTAATGTCGCTCGATGGCTACCGCAATATTTTGACACACATTCAGACAAACATTCAGATACTCTCTCTCTTTGCTTCAACCAGGTATTAATTATGGTTTAGCTAATATGACGACTGTCACAACCGCCCCGCGTCACAACCGTCCCCAGTCTCCCTTACTGTTACAATTATCTAGTTTATAAGACATAGATTTAACTGGGGTTTGCCGTTAGCGTACTCCTATGCATCGCATTTGCTTAAGTGTAACACATCAGTAGATGGAAATACTGAGTACGTTCCCCATGTTTTTTTTTTTTAGTTTTACTTTTTATTATAAGTTTTACTATAACGTTTTTAATAGTTATTGAAATAACGTTCCTTTGATTCAAAAGCAAATTTTAGATAAGCGAAAAAAAGAAACATTTTTCAATTATACGAACATTTTTCCTAAGAATGAGTTCATCTATCAACTTTTGACTGAAAATCGGAAATGCAAGAAGTAAGTAGCAGAAGATTTCCCTAGCAAGAATCACATCTAACTTTATCCATCCCAAAAACTTTAATCGAAATCTATCGCATTAAACTGAGGGGAAAAAAATCCTCTAAAGATCATTACGTATTTCGACGCAACAATCTAACGCTAGGTTGGAGACATTCAAGCGATTTTAAACGAATAAAGATATTTAGTGCAATTCAAACTCTTTATAAGAGTATGGGGGAATAGTTATTGTTTAGATTATATCCTGACAGATTGAAAGATCAGTGATTTTGGCATTTAAAATGTTACAGAGCTTGAAGTAACTACTTAGTTGTTAAAATATTTCTAATGAAAGTTGTCGCCAACAAGACCAAAAATTGTATGGGAAACTTTTAAAATAAGAATAAGAGTTTCTTTATAAATAATGTAAACCAATTCAACGAATCTTATCAGTAAGAGATCAAAACTGATTGTCATATTGTAACTACTTACTTGAAGTAACTACCTAGTTGTTCAGATATTTCTACGAGGGATGACAAGAAAGTAAGGTCTCCTATTTTTTTTTTAAATACAAAATGACCTTTTTTTATTAAGTATGATACATCGTTTGAAAGGCCAGGATCTTGGCTATTTTTCAACATAATCGCAATTTTTTTCCAACACCTTCCGCATCCGCACGATGTACTTTTCTATGCCGGTATCGTACCATTTTCCGTCCGCTTCGCGCAGCCAGGTGTTGACCTCTTTTTGAACCTCCGCGTCCGACGCAAACTTCTTCCCTCCTCCCTCCGAGATGTTTTTTAGGGCGGTTAACAAGTGGTAGTCACTTGGGGCCAGGTCGGGACTGTAGGCAAGGTGATCAATGATTTCCCAGCCAAATTTCCTGATTTGGTCCAGGGTCTCTTTGACCCTGCCTACAGTCCCGACCTGGCCCCAAGTGACTACCACTTGTTCCCCGCCCTTAAAAAACATCTCGGAGGGAAGAAGTTTGCGTCGGACTCGGAGATTCAAAAAGAGGTCAACACCTGGCTGCGCGAAGCGGACGGAAAGTGATACGATACCGGCATAGAAAAGTACATCGCGCGGATGCGGAAGGTGTTGTAAAAAAATGGCGATTATGTTGAACAATAGCCAAGATCCTGGCCTTTCAAACGATGTATCATACTTAGTAAAAAAGATCATTTTGTATTTAAAAAAAAATAGGAGACCTTACTTTCTTGTTACCCCTCGTAATAAAACCTTTCACCAACAAGAACAAAACTCCGTGGAAAACTATTTAAATGAGAATAGAAGTTTCTTTATGAATAATGTAAACCAATTTAACGAACCTTATCTATAGGAGTTTAAAACTGATTGCCATGTTGACCTACATGTCTGCTTTGACTTTGTTAATAGAAGTACATAAATGAAATCTATTTTAGTTTCATACAAGGTGGAGTGTAAATGAGAAGTCATTAAATATTTATAGCGCGTCTGTCTAAGTCAAATTCCAAGAGACACGCCCAATAAGTTTGCCCTTTTTCAGAGAGTATTTATCGGGAAGGAAATTCAATTTAATAGTCTTGCAAATCGCATTTATGTCGGACAAACAAGTTTTCAATTAAAGCAGGGATTTTCAGGCAACTCTAAGACGAGGGATAGGATTCGTTATTTAATTTCAAGGACAGTTTTAGTTATTTAATTTCGAGGATAGTTTTAGTTATTTAATTTTAAAATAAAGTCGTAGATGTTTTTCTTTCGCGACTATTGTGATTTCAATAGAAGCACTTAGATCTGCCTAAAAAGAATAAGTTTAAAGGAAAAATAAGTTGAAATAGATAAATACCCTTGTGCATAAACAAAACGTATAAAACAGCGTTGAAAAGCACAAATGAGGAGGAAAACTTTAGACACGTGTATCGACGTTACAAGGAACGACTTTTTCGATGGAAAAATGTTAGCTTTAGGATGCTTCTGTGGGATGTTGTGTATCCCTAAGCGCACATTTTAGCATTGAAAAAGGCGCTCCTTGTAAAGCCAAAACACGTGTCTGCAGTATTCCTGTGCAAAAAAAAAGGATAAATTCAGTTCCAAATTTGGAAAACGTTGAAATATACTTCAAAATAGTTTAAAGCAGTTTGAGGGGTGTTTATAAGCGTCTACAATTATTCTGTATGTTTATCAAGAATTCATACACATATTCTTTTCAAAATGTAAAATTTCAACATACGCGTTGGGCTTGAAACGCGTCCCCCCCCCCGTTAGAAACTCCACTGTACTACAAAAAATAATATAATATCTAAAGTTATCCTTTAACAATAAATATATAAAAAGAAATGCGTATTAATAAAAAAATAAATAAACAAAAAAGAAGACATGATGGTAAAATCTTAATGTTAAAAAAATTAACAATAAATAAATAAACTATTTATTTCAAAGCGAAGAGCTTGTACATCTGATTTAAGATAAACATAATTAATTATTATAATTTTTTTATTTAATTATAATTAATTTAATTATAATAATAGCTTTAAGTTTGAAATGGATTTGCGTCTGCTATTTAATGCTTATTTTTTATATTTTCTATTTCGTAATTATTTATTTATAGTTTAACATTTTCCAAAGGTTTATGTAGTTTAACGCAATTTAAATGCTGAAATGCATCGAATGCTTATACGATTTACATGCTTCAAGAATCATAAGATTTTTTAAAAAGATATAAACAGGTAATAACATATTGGGCTTCTCACACAATACTTTTCAAAACATAATTAATCAGAAAACTCTTTCAGCATAAACTCACACTTTTTTAAAAATATTCCTGACACCATTTTAAATGACATATTAAAAGCGATAAAAATGTCAAAATGAGAGGTTTATTGTAGTTACAGCTTTATTTGCAAGTGAGCTTGCGAGAACTGAACATTTGTACTTAGTTTGGACTTAATTTGCATTTTCGCCAAATTTTCTGGAGTTACGGCTATTTACAACTGAAAAAGAGGTTCCGAATACTGTAGGGCTCCAGCACGTCTTTTGTTAGAAGTTAAGCCCGGATTGCCTTAAACATAAAATAAAACAAATAAAACAATACCTAAACAAAGAGAAACGTTGAATTGTATATTTGATAAGTAAAAGTCAAGTACTTGACTGTTCAATGATGATAAGAATTAGCAACTGTTACTCTGAGAACTGATAGAGGAACGTTTTGTGAAAAGATTAGCTTCGAGTGTTATGTAGGCTACCAGATGTTTAACATTTTCACTTGTCCTGTTGAAATCTAGTATCATACTTCAACAATTAGCATGCCACTACAAACGATAACAGATATAAATAATTAAAGTTTAATCCAATATTCGCTTATACATATGTATATTATATATATAAGTTTATATATATATATATATATATATATATATATATATATATATATATATATATATATATATATATATATATATATATATATATATATATATATTTAATAAAAAATATTTAGAGAAAAAAGCACACAAAGCTTTTTGCATCAAGAAAAAGTATCATTAATTTAGTACTCTCATCGTTACGGGAGAAGTGAACCTTTTGCTTTTGTATTTTTTAATTACATTTATAGGACTTATATCGTTTTCAAGACAAACCAAACTTTCACAAAGTGATACTAATATATAAGTAAATATTTAGTTAAAAAAAAGCGGTTTATCCTGAGATATTAACTAGTTACTTATCATTTTTCCTTATGACATCGAGGTACCCATGAATTACCTTCATCCATTTCCATTGTAGAATCAGAAGGAGCACCACCATACTTTCGTAAAATCGTCAATCAGTTCAGCTGTTCTTTCCACTATCACGTCATATTAAAAAAGTAATGCATTTAATAATTAATTACTAGAATTAATATGATAATGACTTTTCACTCCTTTTTAAATTTCATAGCTTATTTTGGTAATGATTTTACTCATTTCTCTATTATAAATTCGCATACTTTTTCCCTACAATACAAACCTACATACAAACTCAAGTACATTTTCCATCAATAAACATTAAGAAATTATTTAATTCGAGAAAAGTAAATCTATCAGTTCGTGTGCTTTACCCTTCCCCTTATGTGTTTTCTTATAATATTTTCACTTTTTAACTTCTCCAAGATATTAGCTTTTCTCAAAAGAAAATTATGAATATTTTATTTCCAACAACATAAAGCTACAACAATGCCATCCTTTCTTTTGATGCAGAGAAATTCGGTAATTTTACTGTCGTCTCTTCAATAATAGATCGCAATAATTTGAATATTTCATGCGCTTTTTCAATATTTTACTTTCATTTCCGCATCAGCAATTACACAAATTTCCTTATTCTTTGCTTATAAAACTGGCAGCAGACGAGAAAACTTCGAACGACTTATTGAATATTTTGTTTTGTAAATCCTTAACAAAAGTGACTTGAGTTTAAATAAACGAGGACAATAGATAGTAAATGAACACGACAAATTCTACGAAACATGTATTGACTGAATATTTCGTAACGAATATTATTTATTTCATTTTCATTTTCGTTTTATATAATGCATATATAAAAAAATATATAGGTTGTATGAACAATAAGTTCTTCCGAGAATTTAAATTTCTCTGAGACTATTTCTAAGTGGTGCTGACGGGACTAGTAATTCAGATATTAACTTTGGGGGAAAGAACACTGGAAAAATAAAATGTTGTTTTTACAGTATAATATAGATAAATCTTATAGTAATAAACTGTAAACTTTTTAATTTTACAGCAATAAACGGCAAACTTGCTAATTTTACAGTAGTAAACTGTAAAACTGCTTACTTACAGTTTATAACTGTGCATTTTAAAGTTTTAAACTGGAACCTTTGCTACCAGTAATATAGTTTTCACTGCATAACGCAGCTAATTTTACGGTAATAAACTGTAAATTTGTAACTTTACAGTTTATTACTGTGCATTTTAAAGTTTTAAGGCTTCCAGTATAATACTGTAAAAACAACAGTTCATGTTTTATAGTGAAAGCTCTTCCCAGTACATGAACTATCATGTTAGAATCTCTATTATGTTTTTTACCAAAGGTTCTGTATAGTGTTGCTCACCGAAAAGTAACAATATGAAATTATATAAATCATTACTTCCTCAATTGTAGCTATTTTTAAGTTGTTTTGATCATATTTAACTACAAATTAACGAATTATGCTGGTTTATTAAATATATACAGGGTTACTGAAAATGATTCATTCGTTTTCGAAACGCTATATATCCAAAAGCATTGACGTACAATGATGAGGAATTTTTGACAATAAACACTTACTCATTAAGATTGAAGTTACATAATAAAGGTCTTTAATATGCCTACAAAGCAATGCAAGAACAGCTGAATATCATGCATATTGTAACGCAGAAATAAAACAGCTTTTATATGTTTTCTCGTTATTTTGAAAATAATACACTCTTACTACCACCCTATCAACACAATTTTAAATCTTGATGAGTTTGGTTATTTTCCTATATTTGTTGTACTGTTTAATATTTTATCGCGCGACCTTTCTCTCATTTGCGCTTGCGTCATGTCTCTTCTGATTTTGTAAAAATGGGGGGAAATGCAAAGTAACATTCATCAAGGAAGTGTAAAGCGAACAAAAACTGAAAGCATTGGGAAGTGCGCCTCCTAACCTATTATCCCTTTTTCAAATAGAACCGTTTGCGACTGCAAGGCGCAGAGTTCGAAAACGAACAGTGCGTGTAATACTTTTGGATATGTAGCATTTCGAAAAGGAATGAATCATGTGTAGTAAACCCTGCGCAGAAAATATCTTTAGTGACAAATCTATATAGTAGTGTTTTTTTGTATAAAAAAGTTTTTCATTCCGCGGTTACTATGAATACAGTATTTGTGGGATATCACGTATTGATAATATTTTTACAGCAGAAAAACAGGCATTTTATTTTATGAAATAGATCGCCGATTTCTAACAGTAAGAGTGAAGGTTTAAGGTCTCAAATTGGCTAAGTTAACGAAAGAAAACCTGTAAACGTTAAAACAAAATTAAAGTGTTCACATATACAAATTTTGAACAATTAAAACCTACAGTAGTTCTCTTAATGACTAAGTTTAAGATTTCAGAATTAGCTTCAAAATGTGCAGCATCAGCATGGCAACATCGGATTTAATTACGTGTTCCAATTAAACAACCATTTCGTAATTTTCTAACGCTAGAGATTACCTCACTCGCTTTCTCTTGTATGTGGTAAAAAGATATTTTAAAGTTTTTGTCAACGTCTTCTAGGAGTTAAAATGCGAATGACGTTCGGCTCCTTGTAATTAAACCTTGAAAACCTTCCAGCACTTTAGTTGCAGTAAATACCAAGGTATGAGAGTTGATCTAATTCCTCAGTAACATTAATTTGATTTGTCCACTGTAAAATTACAAACGATCTCAAACCACTTAATTGAACTTGTTCCTGCATTTATTCAACGTGACCTCCGAATGGAATGTGAGAGGACTGATTTGTTTAGCTTTAGAAATTAGAGCATACATTGCATAAAGCTAGTTAATCACAAGTTAATTGTATGAAACATTTTAAATATGAAAGGTTAAGTGTTTGTGAGATGTGTCAGGCCGTGGTAAGAGTCAAAGCGGAGTAAGTCTTGTAAAGCTATTTCGGAGTACGTGAAGGTTTTGTAAAAACAACTGATAAAAATTAGGCCTGCGTACATTTTGGTTAGTTAAGTTATTTAGTGTTCTTAAACCACGTAATTGAACTTGTCTTTGCAATTTGTTCAACGTGACTTCTAAATGGAATGTGAGCGGACTGATTTGCTTAGCTTTAGACATTCTTAGAGCATACCCCAGCAGCACCAGAATGTTCAAATTTGGTGCAAAAATGGTGTTATTGGTCAAATAACGGTGCTAAGTGTCCCTTGAACGTTATATTCGACGTGCAAAAACAGTAATATTATCACGGTGTCATTTCAGTGCTTAAGGAACGTGATATTTGACGTGCAAAAACAGTAATATTATCACGGTGTCATTTCAGTGCTTAAGGAACGTGATATTTGACGTGCAAAAACAGTAATATTATCACGGTGTCATTTCAGTGCTTAAGGAGGTGCTTAATTTCTCAGAATTGAGGTCGTGAATTACTGCTTTTTAGAAAGGGGGGAGGAATCATATCTTCAGAAACTTTAAGTTTTATCCTAAACAACTTTTTCTCCCAAGATCCTAATCAGATTTGCATGCATTTCAGTAAAAAAACATTATATTCATACTAATAAAATGATATGATTTACGCCCTTAGTCTTTCATAGATGGCGCCTCCTGCAAAAAATTTTCTTTTAAAGTATTATTTTTCTTCCCCGATATGATCAAGTAGCGTCTAGTGGTTAGTGCATCCTGCTGGAGGCGCAAGGGACCCGCGTTCGAATCCCGCGGAATGAATATATTAAATTCAAAGTAATTAAACAATCAATAATTTAATTAAATAATTAAAACCAAGATGGCGACGATCATGGATCAAAAATGACGTCACGGTTAAAACACGTCATGGCCCCGGATAGTGGAGCATACGTTTTTAGCTGGGGAGCACTGAAAACAAACGTATTTCCAGAACCTAAATATAACCTATCATTCCACGTTCAAAACTGGGACAAAAAAAGGTGGTTAACACCACATTTCGACGTGTCATATTACCATCGATCGATGAGACACATAGACGTTGACAACACGTGCTGCGAGAACGTGTTTTCAACGTGCCGGCTGGTGCGCTCTGTACGTGTTGCAGAACGTGTTTTGAACGCCTTTGTGCTGCTTGGGTACATGACATAAAGCTAGTTAATCACAAGTTAATTGTATGAAACATTTTAAGTATGAAGTGTTAAGTGTTAGTGAGATGTGTCAGGTCGTTTGTCGCGATAAGAATCAGAGTGGAGTAAGTCATGCAAAGATATTTCAGAGTACGTGAAGGCTTTCTAAAAACACCTGATAAAAATTAGGACTGCGTACATTTTGATTAGTTGAGTTATTTAGCGTTCTTAAACCACTTAAATTAACTTGTCCATGCAATTTTTTTAACGTGACTTTTGAATGAAATGCATGCGAACTGAATTTATTAACTTTAGATATTAGACCAAAGATTGCATAAAAATAGTTAATCAGAAGTTAATTGTGTGGAACCTTTTAAATACGAAAATCTAAGTAGGGTTGTGAGCTGGGTCAGGATGTTTGCCGTGGTAAGAATCAGAGTGGCTTAAGTTAAGCTAAGACGTTTTCAAGTAGTTAAAGTTTTGTAAATACAACTCTCTTGTAAAAATTAAGACTGCGTGTATTATAAATAAAGGAGGAAATGTATTTGAAGCAAACATGCAACGAAAAACTAAAAGTTGTGGGAAAATAAATAAACGTCATATGCTTTGAAACACGTACGTTTCATTGTTTTATTTTTTGCTGCCTCTTTAACTAAATTATTTTCAGAGATCGACAAGGTCAGCACAAATTGAAGTTGAATGAAAAATACTACTAGTATCGAAATCAAGTTAGCAGCTGAAAATGAGTAGGGTGAGTTCTGGTAAGTGCGTCCACGGGGTAAGTGCGTCCACTGGGAATTATATGAACACTATCCTGAAATGGCTTCTGCAACACATCGACTATGTTAGATAACTGTCTAATGATATTTTCAATAAGTAGAATTCAGGCCTGGATTCAATAGACGAAACACAATCAGAGACAACTTAAATGTCTTCAAAAAAACTCTAAAGTAAAGATTCAGAAGGTTTTGTTTCAGTTTCTCTTGTAGCCATACCAAGCAATTGAAATCAAGAAATGCAAGTTGTTTCTTTTGAGTAATAGCTACTAATAACATACCTGGGGTATTTTTATCAAATACTCAAACTAAAATTTGTTTATATGACGGTACGCACTTTCCCTTTCTTTAAAGTAAGGTGGGGGTAAGTGCGCACCATTATGATGGGGCAAGTGCGTACCACTATCATGAGGCATATGGGTACTATTATGCGTACTATTATGCGTACCATTATGATGAGGCAAGTGTGTACCATTACTTGGAAAATCCGACTCTCGTAATTCACCTTTAATTTTGCCTATAACTCCTTCATAAGCCAATTATAAATCCGACGTAATTTCCATCAAGTATTTATATTTACATTGAATGCGGCATAAGATTTCAATTTTATTCATTACCTCTGAAATATATTGCCTTTTAGATATCAGTTAGTAAATTTTTCGTTGAAAATAGCGATCATAAGCTATACTTAATTTAAACCAGAATGACAAATGAAGCAATGAAATTAAGTGAAACACTCAATAAGGAACCAACTGATTCAAAAAACGAAGGTGGAGTAATGAATAAATTATATTTAAAAAAATTAAGAACACCTTGTGAAGAACTATTTCAATGTACAAGGGAAAAAAAAAGTACAAGTATCATATCATGATAAATTATTTTCTTTTTTTGCTCTTTATTTTGTGTTTTTTCTTACTGCTGCTGATTCTGATAAAAACAAATTTTCAAACCGTATTTATTCAAAAAGAAAAAAAAAGAAAAAAAAAACGAATTATTCACTCAGGTCACCACCTTATGATCTACTATACAAATAGAATTAAAGAAAATCATAGGGGTATGCATTTAGAACAACGCTATTGGCATGTCTCATCTTACATTTAAGAAGGGGTAAGTACGAACCCTGGCTTAAACACAGACTGATTAATGTATTAAATCAAAATAAACTATGTAGACTATAAGTGATGTTTACTAAATGAAAACCACTTACATTTGCTCACTTGGTCTTATTAAAAGGACAGAGAAGAATCACAGACGCAACTCTCTCAATCTTCAAATCACAGTTGTTCGCAAGACACGTGGGATATCACTGATTGCGTTTCATCCATGCAAGCAAGTGCTGATCTCTAGTATTAGGTATTATCCCAAGGCAACTACCTAACATATTTAATGTGTGCCAGAAGTTTTTTCCTGCTCATATTCACATAATTTAAGGTGGACGCACTTACCCCGCTAGGTAGGGAAAGTGCGTACCTTAGAATAGGTGTCATAAACCAGGTCACAAAACCTATACTTATGGTTTATTTAACATATTATATGCTTGAAAATCTTAGTAAAGGATCTGGAAAGAAAACTAAAAAAAAGTTTTGAGTGTACAAGATTTTTCAACAGAGCAGCATCCTTGAGAACATGAACTTTGAAAAAAAGGATACGCACTTACCAGAACTCACCCTAAGTCAAACACTGTAAGGTCAATTTTCTTATTGGATAATTTTCTTATTAAATAAGAAGAATTGTAAGCCATATTTTGTATGCTACAGATTTCTTTAGCTTCGTTAGTTTTGAGAAAAATTCAGAAGTAGTTACGTATAATAGGACAACATTAGCATCTATATTACATCTTTAAAACTTATACCATGACACATAGGAATTTAGAAACTTTTCTTTTGAAAATTAGGTGTACATTTCACTTTTTCTTTTAAATTTTGCTACTCAACATCCTACAGCATTTTATGGTTTACATCATTTTGTTCAACTAAAAAAAAAATAGCAAGTTAAACAACATGGTGAATAATGTTTCGGACATAATTTTTACTTTACGTTTTTGAGTAGACAAAGATATAGTAACATTACCCTTAAAAATGAGGGGAAATTGCAATTAGTTCGGAATGTTTTGAAAATATCTTCCTCCTTTTTTATCCTATAATTCATCTGTGTGT
The DNA here is from genome assembly GCA_038373865.1 of Uloborus plumipes. Classification (NCBI taxonomy): domain Eukaryota; kingdom Metazoa; phylum Arthropoda; class Arachnida; order Araneae; family Uloboridae; genus Uloborus; species Uloborus plumipes. Next base: position 133,878 of record JAXGGA010000156.1, read on the forward strand.
GTTTGTGTGTGTGTGGAAACGTTTACTTGAATGTATAATTGAGGGACAAAAAAGTAATTTTTTTTTTAAAATGAACTATTTACAAAAGAATCGTCGGTGCAAAAATGATATGCACAGATTGGTTTGAGGCAAATATTTCAACTTTTTTATTTCAATTACATTTAAAAGGTGTTTTTATTAATTACAACAAAGAAGATAATATGCGAAATGCGTAAAAGTATATCTCGCAACTATAAAAATAATTAAGTACAAATTCTAACATGTTTAAAAAATGTAAAATTTTTAAGAAGGAAAAATACTCCTAAAATTTTTTTATCGCTTACTTTAAGCGCTTTTCATACTAATACGTATAAAAATGAATAAATAAATAAAATGACAACTTTCAAATGTTTAACATTAAACAGATTTCTACGAATAATACGGAATGGGGGGAGGGGTATATTCAGTAAATAGTATGTAACGTAAGTAAAATTATATTTAGTTGTTACAACTAAGCATGCAAAATCACTAAATAATTTGATTATTTTTTCCCTACGGGTAACATTTATCTGATAAAGAAATACATTTTTTATACACTGATAAAAATATCTACCTCAATCTCTTAAATGATAAAAAAACAAATATTGAGTTCAATTCTTCATCGGCGTTCTTAATCTACTGCGCAGTGTGATGCGCATTTTAAGTAAACGACGAAGAGCATTGTTTACGCTGCATTTCAAACGATGCGATAATTGAACAAATAATTAATCCCATGAATAAATTGTCCAATGAGATCCCAAAACACTCTAAAATACCCTAAATTATGACAGCACTAACACACAGAATTTAATAAGTCATAACTCAACCAGTGCTTGGAAAAACTACATTTCTTTTGTAGCGAACTACAACTACAACTACAACTACTTTATTTTAAATGTAGCGACTACAAACTACTTTTGAATTGTAGTCGCTTCTTCGCTACTTTTTAAAAAATAAATAAATAAAAAGCATACACCGTTTGGAGGATTGACCAAAAAAATTCATACAGTGGTTTACATTAATAAATTAACTCTTTGAATATGGAATAGAACTTGGAATGGTCTTTGAATTTATTTTTTACTTTTTCTTTTTGTTCCTTTTTTTTTGCTAAAATTTGTCCTTTTAAGATTTTTTTTACCATTTTTACGAATATTCGCCGAAAAAAAGGATTCGAAAGATGAAAGAATTCAACCTTCAAATTTTTTTTTTTCATTTCTTGCCAGGGAATATTGAGGAACATGAAAATTATTTGAAGGAATATAAAAATTATGATGCCAAATAAACCAATGATATCAACAGATAGAATGTATTTCGTCAAAATGATTTATCTAAGGATCAGTTCATACTTGTATGGCTCTTATTTCTCATTGCGTCCACTGCTGTACTCGTGCAAGATTTGCATTAGTCAGAGTCAATTAAACCATGTTTTTTCCTTCGTTCTCTTTTTTTAATTTTTTAAAAATTTATTTTTATTTATTTATTTTTTAATTTAAAAGTAGTTTCCAAAAATCGCTACAAACTACTATTTTTTGTATCGCGCTACTCACTACTCTATACTTTTTTTAAAAAAGTAGTGCGCTACACTACAAACTACTAAAAAATGTAGCTACTACAGTAGTTTCGCTACTTGTATCGCGCTACTTCCGACCACTGAACTCGACCTTTTAAATATTAGAGCCAGGTATATCCGTCTTTACTGGAGTTGATGAGACACGTTACACTTCTTTTTTTTCCCGTTGTGCTTTCCCTGATCTAACAAGGAGGGCGGTCTTAAAGTCGACTTAAATAGAAGTAAAAAATCTCTAAAGGAATTTTTTACTGCTACTTTTCAAAAAGAAAGAAATAAAGATGCATTAATGCTGAAAGGGATTATGCTCTCTACAGTGTTTTAAAGCTTTTTTGACTTTTTTTCTGACAGCGTCAAAGCCACACAGCTGTCAAGTGTGGCAATACACATTTATCAAGAACAATGATATAAACGAAGAAACTGTTTTAAAGATCCTAGACGTTTCTGGAAAATTTGTGCATGAAAACTGTCTCAAATACTGGTGATTGTACTTAGTTCTTTATATTTTAACCAACGCAGTGCTCATTTAAACAAATGTACTCGATTGAAACTTGGTAGATATGTCATATGGACATGAAGCAAAAAATATATTCCATAAAAATTGCGAGTTCAAGTTTTTTATCAATCTGTGATGACTTTTTTATCAATTGCAATTCTTCTCACCAAGTTGATGCAATTTTCAGAGAAACCATTTGCAATAGTGATGAACACGTTTTAACGTGTGATTGAAGCAAATAGAAAAGCACATGCAAAATGTTATGTGATCAGAACACAAGATAAATAAATAAATAAATGAATAAAAGTCCCCTCCCCTCCCAAATTTCTGTTTGGTTCTTTCTTTTTCCCAGGTACTCCTTTTTCACATGGTAGTAAGAACTTGAACAAGTGTTTTCAATAGTAACTATCTTTTAGTCAGTCTATACAGGGTGTCCACTCCAATCGTGGACCAATAGCTAATTTCTAAACCGTTAGAGATAAGCATATAGTTTATTTAGGAAAAAATCTCCAAATTATGAAAGGAATTTTGGGTCTATTCAATGTTTTTCAAAAAATCAAATTTTGAAAGAGTTACGAAATTTAAATTTTTATACAGCCCCCCAGTCCTATCAATCATATTTAGTAAAACATTCTTGACACTGTAACGTTTAAAACTAAAAAAAAATCACTGTTCTACCACAAAAATTGACCGAGTTATGACGTTTTGAAAAATCAAGATTTTGCATTATTTCATGACGTCATCGAGAAATCGCTTAAGGGACAGTATGCGAAATCCTTCAAAATCTTGATTTTTCAAAACGTCATAACTCGGTCAATTTTTGTCGTAGAAGAGTGATTTTTTTTTAGTTTTAAACGTTACAGTGTCACGAATGTTTTACTAAATATGATTGATAGGACTGGGGGGCTGTATAAAAATTTAAATTTCGTAACTCTTTCAAAATTTGATTTTTTGAAAAACATTGAATAGACCCAAAATTTCTTTCATAATTTGGAGATTTTTTCCTAAATAAACTATATGCTTATCTCTAACGGTTTAGAAATTAGCTATTGGTCCACGATTGGAGTGGACACCCTGTATAATGTTTATACTAAGTTTCAGTGACACGGTTCAGAATAGATGACGCTCGACTATGGACGAGTTCACCCCAAAACTAGATGAAAACGAAATAAACATGGATTACTTTAATGAAGCTTTGGCAAAACAAATATTTTTCTTGTTACAAAAAGTTCAATTCTGTTTACAAAAAGAAATGAATTTAAATTTTATCCGATACAATTAACAACACGATGAAGTGCAGAATGTGGAAGTTACGATTTTCTTATCGCGATTACTGCCCTCCCCCATTGCCTATAATTCACTGTCTTTGACTCTTCCCTGTAACGCCAAAAATAATAAGCCAGACTTTACGACTCTTAGAAATAGTTTACATAGTTTCAGGGTAACTTCAATTAGAAGGAAGCTGTAATTTAGAGTTTTAAATTACATAAAAAAATTATTAGGTTGCTAATTTCTTTAAATTCCTTTTCTTAAGAAAATAGATACATAATAATATTAATAATAATAATATAATAATAATAAAAAAAAAACTACGAAGCACTAATAAATCGTTAAATTAATGTTTTGATTTAGATCTCAAGCCATGTAAATAATCTATTTTACATGGTTTTATTTATTTATTTATTTATTTATTTTTTCAAAAATCCATTAGGTTGCTAATATCTTTGAATTATTTTCCTTATGGAAAAAACTACGAAGCACTACCAAACCGTTAAAGAGTTGGTTAGATTTTGATCTCAAGCCATGTAAATTAACTATTTTGCAAGTCTTGAAATTATATAAAAATCTGTAAGGTTGCTGATTTCCTTGAATTATTTTCCTTAAGAAAAAAAACAAAAAAAAAAACTACGAATCACTACCAAACCGTTAAAAGAATGTTTTGATTCAGATCTCAAGACATGTAAATGAACTACTTTACGCGGGTTACTACAATTTAAAAAGTTGCTTTTTATGAAGCACATCTTATTGCCTTTGAAGAGAAGTGCGACGAAATATTCTCATGTTCCCTTAAGAAACGGAAATAACGTTTCCGCTCTTAAATAAGTTCGTATGGGAGTGTGAACGGAAGCAATAACAATAGTTTCTCCAGACATCTGAGATTCTCCACTAGAGCTATTAGTTTTTTCAAGTCTAGAGGTGAGACATTTGTTTTTTAATGAACACATTTTGTAGTGTGTAAAAATGTTATTGCTCGAATATCTTTTTTTATGTCGGTGATTTCTTAGTATTATCAAAGAAAACTTATGGATTTTACTATTTAAGTCATTTTTTTCGTTCCTAAAATAAAATATTTATCTTTTGATTAACTGATGTAAATCCCTAACTGTATTTTAATGAAGAATTTTGTTCAATTCAATACCAAGAATTGTATTTTTTACCACAGCTACAAGAAAATCCCTACAGTACAACAATACTGTTTCTCAATTTATCTATCTATTATTAACTCAGCTGAGAATTTTTTTAAATAAAAAGTGTTTTGTTAAGTTCAACAGGGATATTAAAAAAAATAAAGTAAATAAATTTAATTGTGTATAAAGATTTAGTTTTTAAGAAACCTGATTTGTTCGGTTTAGAATTTATTGTTATGGGAAAAAAGGTACTTTAATTTTTTTGTTCAATTATCAATTTAGCTAAGTGCGTTCGTAAAATGAAATACTATATATTTACGATTAAAAGTGGATTTTTTTCAACATCATTTTCATGAAAACAACTTATTTCGAGGAAAAGATTATACATCTATTATTTCCATTTTGTTTAATTTATGCTTTCTTTCATTATTTTTTTAATCTCTCTTTCTATTTAACTCATTTAAGAATTCATGTTAATATGAAATTTGATTCTTCATTGAAATAGAGGTTTTTTTTTCCTTTTATTCAACATTTCTCAACTAGATTTTTAATGAAGACATGTGCGTATATGAATACAAAAATTCTAAGACATGTAACTTTGGAACATCTAAAGTCATTATTACTAATGAAAAGCATTATTTTTCCGCATTTTAAATTTGCAGTTACGAAACTAAAAATCTTCATTCCTGAAATCGAATAATAGCCTTTAATAAGAAGTGGTCTTTTTTTTTTCTATTAAATGATTATGTTTCTTGGAATGTTTCATTCGAGAAACATGGCGGTGATTAATTTTTGATAAGTATTCAGGCCCGTAATTTAGGGGGCTCAGGGGGGGATTCATTTGCTCCCCCTCCCCCCGGCTTTGAGAAATCAATGTATTAACAAAAAAGTGGCCGTTGTTTTTGTTGTTTTCCTATGAAATTGCATGGAGTTTGCACCCCCTCCCTCCGCCCCAAGTAAAAACTTGAAATGACGGGCGTGTCAGATTTGCATTTAAGTATAGCGCAGATTAAATTAGAAAAAAAAAATAAATAAAGGGCGACGTACAAGACAAAATCTTCTTCGACGAAAATCAAATCATATTTCTTAAACGGAATAATAAATTTTCTTCAAAATAGAGAGTTTTAAATAAAAGTATGCTTTATAAATAAATCTAGAAAGGTATACGAGCTCCTATTCCTAAAGCGAGTTTATTTCATCATTTTGTCAAAATTAGGTTTATTATATTAGCATTTTTTCTAAGCAACCTTTGAACTCTCGTTAAATCCTTAACTATATATACCTATGCCGTTACTAATCCTTCTTCAAAGATGCTGTTTGTCGTGGTTTTTATGTGAAACAACTTTTCTGGTCTCGATTCTCCGGCTTTCTACACTTATTGGAAAATTATAAGACAGGAAACTCATAAAAGTCCTTCACTAAGATGTATACTTGTATTATGTGTTGAAAAGGTTAAAAGGGAGCAGTAAAATATATTTTCCTTGCTGAAGAGTGACTTTTGTATTTCACCAACCATAATAAATCAACACATTAGAATGTTTTAAAGTTTCAATTGAATTTGAATGACTGGCATAAGATTGAGAGTGCGTTTGACTACTGGAATAGGTTATTATATTAAAATTCAGCACTCACTCACTTCAATACCAAAATGGATAAAAACGTATGTCCAAAAGACTGCAATTGAAGGGGCAAGCGAATAAAGGTGATATGTGACATTTGAATTTCTCCGATTTATGCAAATTCAAATTAGTGTGTGTTCAATTGTGTTAACTCACAAACACAATTGAAGGGGCAAGTGAATAATGGTGATATGTGACAATCTTTTACATTTCTAGAAAAAAAGCTTTCAAAAAATAATGTATTACCTTTTCACCTTCATCCATGGTAAAAAGTGTGTTTTTCCAAAATTGTCACATATCATCACTTGCCCCTTCAATTAAAATTCAAATGCTTACGAGTTTGAGGCCTAATCACTTTTAGTTACATACATGACTGATTTAAACAAATTTTCCCAATTTTGGTTTTCTTTACAATATTATAGTATAACAAATACATTTAAAAACAATATAACATTTTGATTGGCTTGTTCTAAATGCACAAAGTGAGACCATTTCGCTTTATGAATCCAATTAAAAGCTGAAATATCCAACAAAAGAAAGAATCCACTATCCCCAGTCCCCCTTAATATTTTGCAAAATTATGAGAATATTTAACTTATCACTAAAACAGACAACTAAGACTTCAATTTCTATCAGTTAAAAGTTTGATTTCACCAGAAGGAAATAACAAATTTAGGTCAATCAGGGAACCGGAACGGTTAAACACATTTTAAAAGAAATGCTCGAAATTTAATAGCAGATACGATAATAAAAAAATAATGAATAAATAATCTAACATTCTAATTGCGTAAGGCCACGTTTTGATTAAATATTGTCAGATATTATCTGATTATAAAATTAACCATATTGCAAAAAAATAGGTTTTTCCGATATTTATTTTTTGCATTCTATTTCTCGAATGAAACCGTGAGTCGTTTCAGAGATTTCTTCTCCTTTCGTTTCTGAAATTACATGCAAATAAATTCATGGTTTTTTTCATTTTTACAGCATATTTACGCTGTCGCTTCAAAAATACGTTAATCCAAAAAAATCATTTCTCTTCGCAATAAAGGAATTACGTCAAACAGTAATAAGAAAGAAAATGTCCTCCAGCTATTATTATCTTTTCATTTTTCTTTACCACATATTTTAGTTTAAGTATAAAAAGCTCTTTTCTTTACTCAAAGCAGTTGATTTAAACAGACATTTTAATCATGATACATAAAATTGTTTGAATTATTTTTCTTCTTATTAAACCAGTGATTTTTTAAGATTTACTTTGTGCATATGTACTGCTTCAGCAACGTCACAACAGAGGGAGTAGGGGGGGGGGCTGCTGACAACAGTATTGAGGTACTTGAAATACTTAAATTATTTTTTATTTTTATTTAAAAAGAACAGTTGCTTAGCTTATTTTTTTTCCTTTTATTAAAAAAATCCCCCAAGCATGAAGAATAAACTAATATTAGTATTGGTGCACATGCCATTAATTTAGCCGTTGATTGAATCGTTATTTTTGTGTGTGACCTTGATCATATCGCTCTTTTATGTTGCCCCGGACAAGAGAAATACAACAAGGGGTTACTGTACTCTTAGCTTATATGCCGGACCCTGCATATTGTTTAGACAGTCAATAAATGGCATTCTTCCTTCTAGTCACACACATAGCACTAATTATATTCAAAACATTTTCTAACTTAGAGAAAACAGATATACACAATATGGTCGAATACTATGTTTTATTGGGGATTATTATTAAACATTATTCCAAGCACACATTGATTTTTCAATATTTTCCGGAAAAATCAATAAATCACCTCATACATACATTTATAAATCTTAATTTTGTTTTATTACATTGCAAAAAATGAATGTTGTTTTTACAGTATAATACAGATTATTTTAAAGTAATAAACTGTAAAAATTGCTAGTTTTATAGTAACAAACTTAAAATTGCTAGTTTTACACTTTGTTACTATGCATTTTACAGTTTTAAACCGGAACCTTTGCTGCCAGTATTATACTGTAAAAACAAGTATATTTTTCAGTGTAGGTATATTTTTAAATCCTTTAATTATGAATTGTAATATATATCATATTTTAAAGGCTTTAATTGCGATTACAACTAATCAATGTTGACCAACATTCACAATGTAGTTAGTACACTGACCAAAGCAGATCAAAACAAATCAAATTTTCCCGTTTCATTATAATATTTGTATCGGTCCTGTGTTTAAATGGGTTTTTTAGTTTATTAATTCTGGAACGGGGATTAACAAACGGTATTAACACACTTTGAAAATATCCTTAATATTTCAAAACCGTAAGGCGGTAACCACTGAACTCTCACGCATTAGATATGATACTTATTAATAAAATAACTTTACTACAGTCGACGCTCGATATAACGACCGTCTCCGTCCTACAGAAAATGGTCTTTATAACGAGTGGTCGCTATAAGAGGTAGAACATAGAGTATATTGGGATACAGTAGGGGGTTTTCTCACCGGTCGTTATATTGGGATGGTCTTTATAACGTGTGGTCGTTATAACGAGCGTCGACTGTAATATTTAATTTAGTTATAAATAAATTTGCTTCACATTTGTCAATTTATATAATAGGGTAGATTGGGGATGACGCCGTTGTTTTCAACAATTATTTATATAAAATAGATCATTATTTTTATTTTTAAAAATCTTATTTATCCACAAAATATGGAGTTTTGTGAATGGTAAGAAAAAAACAGTTTTTACTTTGAAGAACATATTTTTACGACCGAAAATTAATGATTACAAAACTCTTCCATTTCGGCATCTCCCCCATATCGTTGGGGAAGCTGCCGTTAGTGCAATTTCCGTAGGAGGAAGATATCGTATATGAGTTTTTTGCTTCAACTACTGCATGCATATTTGATCGAATCACATTTTTTCCGACGAGTCGGTGTCGTTGTCTAGGTCTATGTTTCGAGTAAGATGACTTTTCTCTAGTGTTGAAAAGCTACGGCATCTTCACCAAAAGAAAATACGGCGCCTTAGCCAAAAGCATTTAGCACTAATTCAGGTACTAATCAGAGCGGTTAAAATGACAGAACACTATAAAAACACCGCTTAAACCATCGGCAAATCAATTCCAATCTATATATTACTCTCCATACACATGCTCCTTAATTCTAACTGACTGGTTAGCTGTTCTAGTGGGTAAAACATATGATATTGCAATCTCCCCCAAACCACTTTACAACCCTTTTCAAGTCTAAGATAAAAACTGGGTGTTGAATAGGATTTTAGGCGTTATTTTCTTAACAAATTTAATTTAGTAAAATAGCCAAGCACCTTAACATTTATGAATTGAAAAAGGGAATTTTAAATCATTTCTTTTCCAACTCCTTTCATATTATATTTATCAAATCATTTTTTTCCCACAAAAATATATGTCTATATTTGTCACATAAGTATTACAAATAGTTATGATCAAGACCTGACAATGAAACACAAAACGGTCTTGGAAGAAGTTTCAAAAGTATCAAAAATCAATACTTTCCTTAATATGTAAAAAAAAAAAAAAACTACTTGACATTATTCAAGTGGAGATCTATGGTATAGTGATGTTGTCGTTAAACGCTCATAGATGCTATGCATACATTTTAAGAATCTATTTTATAAAAAACTCTATTTACTATCTGTTTGCGTTTTGTGCGCCTGGCAGCTACGAACGCTTCCATCTGAAAAAGGGGAGATAGGTTTAGGATGCGCATTTCCCGATGCCTTCAGCTTTTGTTCGCTTGCTACTTCCTCCTTGCATTTCCCCCCTATTTCGCGAAAGTTAGAAGAGACTTGGCGCGTGCGCAGATGCTTCGGAGGTCGCACGAAAAAAATTTTAGACAGTACCTAAATCTTTTCTCTGGTGTATCTCTTAACAAATGAGCATTGAAAAATATTCATTTTATCGTATTCTAATCTTCTAGCTTTAATTGAGCAAGTTATTGATTGAAAGATTTTCTTCCACAAATTCTGATATTAAATTCAACTGATCATGTTTTTCATTTTCCTGAACTATTTCCAAAGTGAAATAAATAAATGACTAAAGCAATAACAAAAATATATTTATTGTACTAGGAGGTCATGAAGGAATTTCCTATATAAATAATAATGCTATTTTCAAAATAAATTCCCTTTATAGTAAACTGTGAATAAACGAATAGTTAGGCTATTCTCTCGTGCACTTTCAGAAAAGGGCAGCAAGTTTAAACTCACACTTGTTATTTAAATGGATGAACAATTTACACGTTATATTTTAGTTTGTAGAAATAAATATAATGGTTTCAGGAAAAAGTGAAGTACGTTTTTCTTATAAGACAAGCTGTATAAAAGCCAAAGAAGATTAATTTCGTATGTATTTATACACATAAATTTTATAATCTAAAATAATGCATTACATTAACCTTTTTATTTCTTGTAAGTCAAAAACACACACTTAATGTATTTATATACCGCCTCGTATATTTTTATTCTGATTAATGACAATAACGACAATTATTGGGAAGCATTGCCGTAGATGTTTTGTATATAATATCATATTCAAAGTCCCAACTTATTGCGGCCTCAAAGAATTGTTTTCTCTTATAAAAATAAATTATAAACGCCTTTTCCCTTGATAACTTAGCAATTAAAAATTCAGCACTTCGTGCAGTAAAGAAATTAGGAAAACAACCGTTATGACGAAATTTCAAAATAATTTTCCTCTCGTGTTTCAGGGTTACGATGAAATCCTTTATTTACAAAAAAAGTTCTTTGAAACCTTGACATATAATACAACAATTTCTTTTCATTTTAGACGGCTTTTAAAAACTTTTCCATTGTGAGGATTGGTTTGTATCGAGTTTTCACACCTATTTGCTAGAATTTAACCAAAATAAATTTCTCATTAGTTTAAATTTGTCAATTCAGAAAATTATCTTTGGTTAGGACTTTAAAAAATAATGAAAAAATACGAAGTCCCGTATTATTTATATTGATTTATTGATAATAAATAAAACGACTTCCAGTAAAGCACCAGCTTGACAAAGACTAAGAAGTGTTTCTTTTCATAGAGAGTTCATTTCCAATTGGTCAGACTGAAGTTAGGATTCAGTTTCTTCTTTTAAACCTCGGAGAGAGGAGGAGCAGGGGTGGGAGGGATAGAGTATGCATTTCTCAATGTTCAAGTTCAACTGAGGAGTTTTTCTCAGAAACAACGAATTGTGTGTAGGGTGCATCAAAAAAAACTTTTTTTTAAATCAAATTTCTAATAGTGCGGAAATGTTGCCTTATGTCATCGTTGGTTATGTGAGCAAAATTTTAGTGATTTGAGTTAATATCTTCGGCTGCATCTGGGGCCGTTTATAATACAAAATTTGGTTATTTTTCAATATTTTTTAAAACAATAAGAAACTGAATTCTTTAGTTCCAGGTTTGTTTGGTTTGAACCATGGTTAAATCAAGGTTCATATCTTTTGCTTTTTGTTTTTTAAACCATGTGATTTTTTTAGAAATTTTTTTATTTTATTTATTTATTTATTTTTTGAAAAATCAATTAGTTTTCTCCAAAATGTTTTCAAAAGTTTTACATATTTTTGGAATATGTAAAATCTAACTAATTCAAACTAATAAGCAAAGCTTTAAAGATAAGTTACAGATGACTAAGTTTCCAACTAACTCATATTACTATTTTTAATGCAATGCAGGATTTGCCAAATATTTTCTTTTTCTTTTCTTTTTAATCAATGTAACTTTTTCTATTTTGTACATAATTGTACAAAGCTGACCAACTTTTTTTTTACTATTATTGCGTGGAGAAGAAGTACAAGTAGTTTGCTGTCTTTATTTATTTTTTTCATTATTTTTTCCGCAGTGGTTTACAATTCAATATAGCCCAAAAAGTATACGTCAGCCCAAACTTTAGTTATTATCAAACAGGAGTCAAGGATTTAAATCAATTGATTTAAATCAGTGATTTGAATCGCGATATAAATCATTGGATCTTTTTAAAATATCATTAATTTAATAGGGGCACAATGTCGCCTTATGGATCTAAATGGCCTTATTTTGTGCACCTACCAAAAAGTACTAAGAACTAACTTTCAAGAATAAATAATTCTGTACTGAATTTAAAAAAAAACTATAACATCCTGAATTTAACTGAACAATAGTTTTCAATAATTAATTTGCGCTCTTTAGTTAACATAAAAACTAACAACAGCTACAAGAAAACAAATATTATAACCACAGAAACGCAAAACAACTTAGCATTGCTTTAAGAGTTTGACAAAGAGATAGTGCTCGTACTGCCATTATATTAGAATCTATTAACAATTTATAAACTTTAAGTTGCCGTAATAAAACATGTCATGTTCACATATGTCCCCCTTTAAGCTATAAGGTAAATTTTAGAATGATTTTTTCTACTAGCATTCAAAGCACCAAATAATCCACTACTTCTTTTTTGTTTTTAAATTAATATTTGTGAAATTCAAAATTTTCGGAATGCATAAATCTAGAGCCAAAACGTGAGCGCCGAAATGACCGAAGCCGAAACGGCTGCGCCAAAACGGTCGCGCGAATCGTACCAAACCACCCGTATGATGGGTTTGTAAATAAAAGACGGATAAACTTTCAAGAAGGCGTTTAGTATAAAAACCAGCTAGCTCAACTTTAAAAAAAATACCGGGGAGCTAACAAAAAAATCATGCTTTGATGGTCAGTTTTTCAAAAACAAGAAAAAAACCCTGATTTTGACAGCAGTTTTCGATCTGATTGAGCAGGATGCGTTGCAAATCGCTTTGTTGGATGATAGTACCCACCAAAAAGCATAAAATAATCTTCGAAAATTCATGATAGTAAACACCTCATAAATATATTTTTTCAACTTTGCAAACAATGCTAACTAGTGAAAAAGTTGACCATAAACCATATGAATCAAAATTACTTGCCTGAAACCATGAGCAGCATGTCTGAGTTGAAGAGGAGACAGTAATGCATGCCCTCTTCTCAAACGCAAATTAAGAGCATGAGCTGTGTTGAAATTAAGACTTATTGACCGCCCAACCACTTTTCTGGCTTTGCGTTTTTCACTCACAACTTGCACACGTGTTGAGGAATCCGGCTCACTAACAGCATGCGAGCGAGAGAGCACTTCTTTTTCTTTCGATACCTGGTGATGAGAAATTAACTCGTTTTCGCTCAAAGCGCTATGTCCAGAGATTTTATTCACCACACGGTGTTGAGAAGTCAACTCTTTTTCACTAACCGCTCTGTGACGGGACGTTTCAGCTTGCATATGGTGATGAGATGTTAACTCTTTTTCACTCATCGCTCTGTGACGAGAGGCGAATTCTCTCTGAACTTGCATATGGTGATGAGAAGTTAACTCTTTTTCACTCATAATGTGATGAAGGGAATATAATTCCTCCTCGTGCCGGGCGGTTAATTCCTTCTCATCCATGAGATGTTGACTAAATGGGACGTCTTTTTCGTTTGATGTGAGAAAACGAGACAACATGCTCCCTTGTCTCGTAATGGCAGGCACTACGGAGACGGATGTCTTTGTTAGGTGGTGTGACGTGGTGATGGTTTTAGTAAAGCTGCATTTGCTTCCAGATCTCTGAGATTCCATTGTTGTGACGATGCCCCGCTGGTTACTACATGCTGGTACTAATTATTGTTCTCTGGCGCACTCCAAGGAGAATGCCTCTAGGTGAATAAAAGCGCTTCATCTCAAACCGTTTGGTGGGATGTGGATGAAGCGGTCCAAGAATAGACACATTTTAGCTCTTCTTTCGAACTCTCATCCCAGGGAGCGAGCATCTTTCGTCACGTGGACGATGACGTCAGAGGTTGAGATTTTTAGCTATCAGTAAAATTACATTACCCGCCGTATGTTGCAAGGTGGAATAAAGATGACGAAGAATAGCGATCTCCGGGCTGATTTCCTTTTCTAAGGCCCCGAGAGAGCAGTCTTTCGACACGTGTTAATTAGATGGGGGGAAGGATAATTTCTCCAAATGCGTTCGTGTTTGTTTTATTCCTGAGTCATCTAACTATCTTTCAGCAACCCTCTGAAAGAAGCATTCAAATTGAAATTTCCACCAATAAAACTGTTAGCGGTGAGTGATGACAGATTTCAATTTGTTCGCTATAAATCAACCGCCTACAAGTGCACAGTTTCACAAGAGGAAAGATAAAAGGCCTTCAAAGATACCATTCAGCTCCCGAAACTTAAGACGCCAATGAATGGTTGTTTTCATGCTTTTGGCGCTTGTATTTACGCAAGGATACGCATGATATAAATAGATCACACTCAATGTAAGAGATTACTTTAAAGTCTGACTATTGTTTTAAACAACATACCTTCCATTCGTTATCGATTGTATATCATTCATTATGAAAATTTAAAGTTTAGGAGAGTCTTATCTCACTTTTGTCGCGAAAGGATATCTTTTCGTATCTTGAGAAATTGTTACACATGAAAGATCTGATATGAACTTTCAAGAAATAAATAAAAGCTTTGACAATAATTCTATTTTTTTAAAGTGTACATGTCAGACGTTACGTCAAAGAGATAACGTCAACTGAGAAGATATATGTGTATTTTTCTCAAAAAATTAATTGCAAAGTTTTTGGCAAAATATATTTCAAACGCAGAGTGTTGACGTAATGAACTGGCTTTTTTGAACACTGCATTAAAAAAGAATAATAATAATAATAATAAATAAAAAATAAATAAATAAAACAAATGCTTTTCTGTATTGTTTTTAACAAAATATTGACAGTCAAAATAAAATCATTATTCCTTTTAAAACATAACGCTTTAAATTAATAACAGTTGTTTATAGTGCAATAAAAAAGTGTTAAAAACAAATTAAATACCAAAATTAATAAATGATTAGTAATAAAATTAATTAATTGAAAAACGGGTTTCTTTATTTAATATATTATTAAAACAGATTTTACAGCTATTAAATGTCCAAAAAAAAAGACATTTGTTTAGGATGAAATGGGTTCATACGTAATGAGAATTGTCTTAAATCAGAATTTTAGCCAGATCCGTGACCCTGAAGTCCGTACAGTTGGGTAGTACGTTTGTTTGGAAGATTCCTAATTTATTCCACTTGTCTTTTTGTGAAATGTTCTGAATTCTTCAGAATAATTTCAGATTAATTTAAGGAAGGTTTCGGACTTTTAACAAGGAACTTTCCTGTTTTTACCAGACATGTTACTGACAGAAATTAGGCACACTAGCTGCACGTGTTTTCTCTGGAACGGTTTTTTTTTTTTTTTTTTTTTTTTTTTTAACATTTTTGTAAAGAGAAAACTTGCCTAACTACACAGAAGAACCATTTTTGGGGGAAATGAAAGTAATAAAAAGACGTTTAAAAATATATTATGTCATAAAAATAAGAGGAAAAGTCATCGCGCATACGTTCAAATAAGTATTAAATAACCACACACACACACACACACACACACACACATATATATATTAAATAGCAAATTGGCCAACTACCGATTAATCGCCAGTTTATAATCGGCAAATTAATTAGCAGAGCCGAATAAGGATCGTGATGATTATTTTTAATACTTCTAAATTCATCGTTGCTATTTTTTTTCTTTTACAAATTCTATTTTTAAAATAGTAATTATTTTATTTCTGAGACACGCTTTTTTTTTCTCCAGTTTCCTTGTTTTCTCCAAAGAATTGCTTAAATTTTATAAAGTTTCTTTGAGACAATTTTCATATTAATATTAATAAAGTTACATTGCGGTCACCAGACATGAAAATTAAAAGAAAAAAGGGGAAGATGTTGTGGTGGACTGGCTAATTTAAGAACTCACGTAATTAAAGTTAATTTTTTAATTATTCGTAGAAATTTAATCCAAGAATTTAATCCCTTATGCAAATTATAAGGTGATCTGAAAGTATTATGACAAAGAAGAAAAGTACCGACACACAAAAAATGTTGCAACATTGTATACAAGTCTATATTGATTCCAATAGGAAATTTAAATTAAAAAAATAACATTACTCACTCATCAGTTGTAAAAATAATAACAATAATAAAGGATGTGCTAGATTTTTTTTAATCAATTCATATTTAATAATGCTAAAATTTTTGTTGAATCAAAATTAATAATGTAAAGCGTAAGCTGTAAAATGTATGATGTAATCATGCGTATAGTTACAAAGAAAAAAATAGCTAAATAAAAATAATGTTTCATCAAAAGCGGAGGTGAGGGTATCGTAATAGGAAAGGATCCTGATTTACTTCAAGAGTAAAACAGATTAGGAGACTTTTTTTCCCCTGGTTGAAAGGCGGGGAGGTTGCAGTGAGATCATATACACATTTGTTTGTTTCTGTCCTTATGTTTTTATTAAGGTTCTGCTATTTTTCTGTCTGTCAAAAGATAAAAAAAAGAAGAAGAAAAAGTAATAACGACATAAAAAACAAAAAGTAATTGCAAAGCATGTGATGTAAAAAGGGTGGAAGAAGGGGCCTAGAAAGTGATAAATATTAACATGATGCGGAATTGGATATAATTTTTTTTTTCTTTATTGTAAATCTGTGGTTGGGGGAGGGGAGGAGGACTTTTATCAGTTAGTGCAATGGACTATATTTTAACATTTGCATGCAAAACAAAATGCAGTGAATTCATTTTAGCCGAGCTGTGATTTAGGATTATATGAACTATGTTGACTCCAACCTGTATTGTTTGGAAATGCTCTAAACTATACGAAAATAATTAAAATTTATACAATTTGTTTACGTAATATTTCCATATCAAGAGGCGGAAAAAAGCCTAAGGTAAGTAAACCTATCCAATATGGTGAATCATCTAAAACAATTTCATTCTGCGGAATTGGAGACAGTTAAAGACTGTCATTAGACATACATTACAAAGACAGTCAATTAAAACACGATAATCGTCAATTGAATAACCAGGTAGCAGTACTAGCGCTATTAGTATCTGAAGAAGAATCAACTTCAAAAATGCATAAAGTGCAAACTACTATGATAGAAGTACTGCATAAGAAAAATATATGTCATAGTAATGATTAAAGAGCTAAAGTGAAGGAATGCTAGATTCCAGAAGTTAACCTTTATTGAAGGTTTGAGAAAACCTCATTACACTTAAAAATAGTGAATTCAAAATAAATCACCTCTTCTCACCAGGAAAGTACGCGATCATGGAATAATGAATTTTTTTTTAATGAGTACCAATCGAAAGAGCATTGTAAAACATGTTTCTGGACGCATGCGTTTTTGCCCTCGCGCCCCCGTTATCGAAATATAAGGTCCTAAAGTCAGCTGATTTTTTTTTGAAAAATCGCCAATTTTAGCGATTATAATTAAATCGGGAAGCTGCGGCGCGAATTCGCTATTAGCGTCTAGCGAGAAACTTGATTCCCATTTTTGGTCATCTGCAAAGCTTGTGAAAGACGGCTGTTAAGCAAAAAGCTACTATAAAGCCTGTGTCGTGAAAAGTAGAGAGCTTTTTAAAGAGAAAAAACAAGTTTAAACAACATCAAAATTAAATTTTATCTTATTATTTGCGATGAAAGCACGTCCCTTGTTTAAGGGGCCCAGGAGGTGACAACGGAGTGTCCTGTTTTTTTTTTATTTTTTTTAAAGTGTACGTGCTATTCTGTTGTATGAAGGGGGGGGTGATATTAGGTTATTTAATTGTAAATAATGCAAATATAAATTTTTCCTCGAGGGGGGGGGGAGTTTTTTTTTTTTGAACTGGTCCAAATTTACTGAAAATTTGTTCAAAGAAAAAAATCAAATTGGAATGAGGTGTTTTCTCTGTGATATTTCGAAAAAAAAATGTTGATTGAATCGGACTTATTACCTCAAAAGTTATGAGAGAGTATAGGGAAAAATACATCGAATGAAATATTATTAAAATCAAAAAGTCCAATTTCGGAGTGTGCTGTCCTCGCTGAGATGTTCCGATCAAAAAAAAACAAAAAATCGAATCAGACTATACACTCAAAAGCGATTGCGGGAGGGGGGGGGGCAGAACTGACCAATAGATAGACTGACAGGTACACAGTTTCCGCAGCTCAAAACCCAACTTTCCCATTTTAAATTTCTCTGTGTGTATTTAGTTATTTTCATTAAGTTGTGCTTTTTCGACTCAATTGTTTTGAACGGTTTTTTTTTCAATGCATCACTCCTTCTTTCATTATTTTTTCACCAATTTCTACTTTTTCAGAAAAGTAAGCTAAAACTTGTATTGATTTAGAATTTTGTTAGTTTTTTCCTACCCGTTGAACATAAAGCAGGACTAGTAAAAGTTATACTAATGTTGTTAAGAGCCGTTTTTTTTAAGAATCAGGCAGTCAAAAAACTTGACATTTTTGATTTTGCTGAAAATTTCAGAATATGGTCTTTGTTTAAAATTATTAAACACGTGTTTTTTTATTTTTGCAAAAAAAAAAAAAATTTCTTTCCGTTTTGGGAGGTCAAAGTTGGACTTTGCTCTTTTTTTCAATAAAAACATGCCAACTTAGATGAGCCAATACTTTTTGCTTTAGGAGTGAACCGTGGAACTGACAATTATTTTGTGTTCTACTATATCCCCCCTAACTGTAAGTACATAAATATTTGTGGACGACTCTTGGCGCAAAGGTCAGAGGTCACTCAAAGTTGTAAGAAAAATAGTTTTTTAATGCAACTTTGACCGACCAAATCTTCTTGTGGAAACGGTGCACCACGGTAGTGTATATATCAGTAAATACCCACCAAAGAGTAGTATCCAAAAACATAAAGATATGTGTGGTTGATATTTTGCACATCGAAATATTTGACTCTGAAGTTTGACAGAAATCGCAAAATCACGTGACTTTGAGGGTCATTATCTCCTTGCAGCATGAGTGACCAGATACAAAACTAGTTGGAGTAGAAAGCCTTTCTTGTCCCAGAAACACAATCCGTTAACAAACCTATGGCTACTCTTTCAGTTTTTGCATAATTCGGCTCTAAACTTTGAAAAATGAGTGTTTTTCGGCGTTAAGAAAAAAGGCCAATTACCTGTTTTAAAATAGGTATTGCTATTATTTGTAGCACTATTATATCCCAACTTCCTAACTAGCTGAAATGGCATCTAAAGATGGTTATACATATGAAACCAAATTGAAAATGAATTCTCGAAAATACTCAGTATACGTCAAAAACCATATTTTTTTATTTGTCCAGGCGACGTCTTTTTTTTTTGTTACAGCTCTTTATTCCGTTCGCTTCCAACATGGTAAGCAATTTATGTACTTCTTGTCGTTCTAGTTGCTGTAAAACAGGAATGCAATGTATCTTAAGTCTGATTCAAAGCTATATATCCTGTCATATCAAGTTTATAATGCTAAAAGAATATTTTGAAATGGACAATAAACATAATCCAAAAAAAAAAAAAACTTCTGTTCAGCTGTGCCCTCTTGGTAGATGTTGTGAATGCCATAAAAAACTCAACTTTTTAACAAATCAGAAGCCTCTTTAGCAAAATGTCACTTCTTAAAAATCTTGGTACATTAAAGCCCCTCGGTGCAGGTCTGGAAATTTTTGATGACATTCATGACATCGAGCAAGAGGGCGAAGCTGAATAAGTAAGTTTTTTTTTTAGATTAGATCTATTATCCATTTCAAAATATTCTTTTACATTATGACAAGAGAAATTACTTTATATCAGACTTAAGATACATTACTTTCCAGTTTTACAGCAACTAGAACGACAAGAAGTACATAAATTGCTTACCATGTTGGAACCGAACGGAATAAAGAGCTGTAACGAAAAAAAAAACGTCGCCTGGACAAACAAAAAAATATGGTTTTAGACGTATACTGAGTATTTTCGAGAATTCATTTTCAATTTGGTTTCAACTGTATAACTATCTTTAGATGCCATTTCAGCTAGTTAGGAAGTTGGGATATAATAATGCTACAAATAATAGCAATACCTATTTTAAAACAGGTAATTGGCCTTTTTTCTTAACGCCTAAAAACACTCATTTTTCAAAGTTTAGAGCCGAATTATGCAAAAACTGAAAGAGTAGCCATAGGTTTGTTAACGGATTGTGTTTCTGGGACAAGAAAGGCTTCTACTCCAACTAGTTTTGTATCTGGTCACTCATGCTGCAAGGAGATAATGACCCTCAAAGTCACGTGATTTTGCGATTTCTGCAACTTCAGAGTCAAATATTTCGATGTGCAAAATATCAACCACACATATCTTTATGTTTTTGGATACTACTCTTTGGTGGGTATTTACTGATATATACACTACCGTGGTGCACCGTTTCCACAAGAAGATTTGGTCGGTCAAAGTTGCATTAAAAAACTATTTTTCTTACAACTTTGAGTGACCTCTGACCTTTGCGCCAAGAGTCGTCCACAAATATTTATGTACTTACAGTTAGGGGGGATATAGTAGAACACAAAATAATTGTCAGTTCCACGGTTCACTCCTAAAGCAAAAAGTATTGGCTCATCTAAGTTGGCATGTTTTTATTGAAAAAAAGAGCAAAGTCCAACTTTGACCTCCCAAAATGGAAAGAAAAAAATTTTTTTTGTAAAAATAAAAAAACACGTGTTTAATAATTTTAAATAAAGACCATATTCTGAAATTTTCAGCAAAATCAAAAATGTCAAGTTTTTTGACTGCCTGATTCTTAAAAAAAACGGTTCTTAAACAGTACGAAATTAACATGCAATATGTTTTACATTTACGTTACAGAGACTTTTCGCTACAGTGACCAATTCTGTTTGAACAGCAGGGGTTTTAACAATGAATGTCGACTCTATTAGTATATTTTAAGAATGAAAATAACTATTTCCCTCTACCCCTTGATGTAAATTTTACGACATAGATATAATTTTGCAGCCATTGACATTTAACTATTCGTTTTCTTTTAAAATTTCTATTTATTTTTTCTCGATTTCATGTTAAAAAAATAAATATGTTTGCTAAGAGTGAGCAGATAGTGAATACTTCTTGTATCGATTTTTTTTTCTTGAAATAAGAACTGATATCATAATCCATGAGAATTTAATTTCTACCTCAAAGACTGTTTATTTCATTTTTTTTGTATATGAGCTCATATTAGCTGCTCATTTCATACTTATTTATTTAATTATCCTGAATTATTCATTAAGAAACACGTGCAATATATTTTGACGTATAATAATTAACACATATAACCAGGGACGTCATTTCAAGTTTTCCAGGGTGGGGGGGGCAAAGGGTCCAAACACAATGCAATTCTCACCGAGAAAGCATCAAAAAACCACGCCCACTTATATGTAAATACATTGATTTCTCAAAGCCAGGGGGGGGGCGGGCAATTGACACCCCTGCCCCCCTCCCCCAAATGACGGGCCTGCATATAACTTAGTTCAGTAAAAAAACTTAAAATAACTAAAATTTTAAAATGTATTGTTATCATGCGTAAAAAGATAAAACTTAAACTTCTTTGTAATGTTTTCGCTAGTCTGAATGAAACACTCTCTTTCCACATCATAGTCTTGACCAGCATTCTTTATTTTAGCTCATACAAGTAAAGGTTAACGTAAAACATCTTTTACTTTCTTTGCAAATGACCAAACATGGAAACGATGCGATGCCAAGCAAGCAGCGTAAGGAGAATCGGGAGGTAGCTTCAATTTCTTGCCAAGTCTTCAAATTTGGCTACTTTTCGGCCGACTTTAAGACCCCTTATCTCGAAAACGAACTTTAGCACCCTTATCTCGCGAAACGACGAGGGGAGACGCAGGGTCACTTTGAATCTTTGTGGGTTTCAAAAAACATGCTCAGTTATATGCTCTTTCAGAGATGGTAAGCACATTTTTAACAAAGCTTATTGATCTTCAGTTTATTAAGTAACTGGTACGGAAGTTCACTTTCCTGGATCAGAGTACACGACAGCTGTTAATAACCAATTAGACATTTTAGTTGACTTGTTAATTCAAAGCTATCCTGATTCGGTACAAAACCAGTACGGTCGAGGGTTCTTTATTAAAGGGCTCATCTGCGGCCCAGATTCACACCTTTGGTGCATGAGTATCCTGTATTGCGTGCTGGGCCCATCGATTCTTATCACTGGTTACCAACAATGTGATTTGGGGTAGCCTTACCAACAGTCACCTACCTTGTAATCTTCTCGTGATTACCAATAAAACCATACGCAGCTGTGCTAGTAGCAGCCTATGGCAGTCCATTCAGGTCGGTCTTAACCGAGATACTCCACCCGGCAAACCCCCCAACCTCCCTGCAAACCCATTGTGACACTGTAGAACATAAGGTGACTCCAAGAACGTGAAAATTATTTCCGCAGAGCATGCATGCAGATCCCGATCGTAGGTAAACCATTCTTTTAGACACAAACAACCTCTTAATGGCCTAAACCATACCGAGGTTTGTTTTCGTTCTAAAGACATTAACTCAAAGAAATTATTTTACACTTAAACACAGCTAACCAAAACACTAAA
The DNA here is from genome assembly GCA_038373865.1 of Uloborus plumipes. NCBI lineage: Eukaryota > Metazoa > Arthropoda > Arachnida > Araneae > Uloboridae > Uloborus > Uloborus plumipes. The sequence goes on from JAXGGA010000156.1 coordinate 156,479, forward strand.
ACTCCAGAATGATTATTACAGCGACTTTTTTTTTTTCTAATAACCACCACTCAGATATATTCTTTTTTATTATCTTATCAGCATATTGAATATTATGTTTTCAGAGATAATAAAATGTCATTAACATCACTCCTCGAGCTAATTACCCGTACCTATGTATTTTATCTTTTTGTCAAGCCCTATTATATCATCGCAGCATAACCTTTGATACACACACATATACGTAATATGTAACTAATAGCATGTCACCGTCGGCAGTTCATGAAACTCTCTTCTTAACCAATAGCAGCTATTTAAGCGACTATATCGGAATGAAAAATCAGGGGCCAATCATTAGTTTTTTTTGAAAGCTAAATGGTTTTATGCTTATATGTAATAGCGCAATATTTTCTAAGAGACAAAAGCATTAAATATTACCATGAAATACCGATTGAATTTGATATTATTCTTGTTACTCTCAACATAAAAAAAATAAATATTCATCTCAGGCACATCCGAGAGTCACTTAAAATTAATAAAAAACAAATATGTTTAATTTCCTAATTTTAAAGCATATCAAAATAGCAAATTGTTATTTACGAGATCTTCATATATTAACTATGGCCAAGAGTTACTTTGTGTAAGCCAATCAAGCGACTTTGGTGGTATTAAAATGTACTAAAATCTAACACCCGTTGGTGACACGCTTTCACCCATATATTTACTGACAAACTAACAGTAATGGTTTCTATGAGCAATGATTCAATAATATAACAAACTCGTTACAATACAATGTGTGCAACGGGCTATTGAATAACTTATGAATAGAGAGAAAGGATAATAAGGATAGAAAGGTATCTCGATCAAAACTTAAAAAGAAATGCAACACCTAATCATTCAAAGAGACCACAGGAATGAATGATGTTTTTTTTCTTCATTCCACCCTTAACCCCACCCCTACAATACGAAACCGAGTAGTTCACATTACAAAGCAGCTCCATAGAACCCGTCGAACAGCTAGGGTGTGACACTCGAAAACAAACTTTATATTTCAGACATGTTTCAAGTTTATACCTGAACGGTTGATAAAAAGTTGCCCCTACCAACCCACATATTCCACAAAAAATTTCAGTCTAATCAGAAATTATTTAGGTGTTCCGCACGAGGCCTGAAGTTTGTGAATTCCTTCAAAAATATTAGTTTTTGCTGATTTTTTTTAAATATTAAGAATAAATGTTAAAAATAATTCAAGTTGAAAAATCCACACAGCAAGGTCGGAAGACAAAATTGGGTTTGAAAAAAGTACATTAAACAACATTTAAATCTCCCACATTTATTCTAAACTTACGTAATTTTCACCAAAACTAGCATTTTACAAGGCCCTGCGTTTTGGTTAGAAACTTGTTTATGAATGTGAAATCAAACTGAATTAACACTTGAAACTGGGAGTCATCTGTGATTTATGTGGGGCAAAAAGTAAAATAATAAAAACTATAAACAGAATCTAAGCCCCTCGTCACACACAGTGCCCGCGTTCTATCGGGGCCCACGTGATGGTAAACGAAATAGAGCTTCGCTATCATAGCTGCTTTAGGATTGCAGAAGAACATATATCTTTGGTTGAGGAAACAGACTCTAAATATTTCGGACATTGTGCTCCAGTAAATGGCCCAGGAAAAGAAATTGTAGCTTCAGTTTCACGATTTATAGAAAAAAAAAGTTTTATTGATAAAGAACATAAAAGCTATCGGTTGTGATGGCACATTAGTTAACACTGGAAAATCAAATGATGCTATTCGACTTCCAGAAAAGTCCTTAAAACCCTCACTACAAGCCGTGGTATGTTTTCTTCATTTAATGCATAACCACTTAGAAAGTTAACGGTGGCTCTTGATATACCGACTACTGGACAAAATTCTTTTAGTTGACCTATTGGAGAATTCTAACAATATTGCTAAGATCTACCAGTCATGATCTTTAAGAAAATAGAACGCGTTTTACCAGAAGTTGATGTCAAAGAATTGAGTACAAAATACTTATGGAATGTGTCAAAAACTGTAATGTCTGGCAAATGCTCTCAAAATTTAGTAGAAAGGAACCCTGCAAGCTTTTCCCATGCAAGATGGCTTCTTTACAATGTGGAATGGATAACATTTTGGAGATTTGTATCTAAATACTTGCTGCGATCTATGATCGTAAAAAAATGCTTAGATGCTTTTATGCTGAGATTCGATTATGAAAAAGCAGAGAGCATAAACCTTTATTATAAATTCTGCTAGTTTATTTAACTATGAATTTGGATCACTAGTTGCGATGTATAGCCTCAAAACTTAGCCATCGTGAGCCATCTTGCTTGGAAAAAGCTTGCAAGGTTCCTTTCTGCTAAGTTTTGAGAACATTTGCCAGACATTACAGCTTTTGACACATCCCATAAGTATTTTTGACTCAATTCTTTGACATCAACTTCTGGTAAAACGCATTCTATTTTCTTAAAGTTCATGACTGGTAGATCTTAGCAATCTTGTAAGAATTCTCCAATAGGTCAACTAAAAAAATTTTGTCCAGTAGTCGGTCTATCAAGAGCCACCGTTAACTTTCCAAGTGGTAATGCATTAAATGAAGAAAACATACCACGGCTTGTAGTTAGGGTTCTAAAGACTTTTCTAGAAGTCTAATAGCACCATTTGATTTTCCAGTATTAACTGATGTGCCATCACAACCGATAGCTTTTATGTTCTTTATCAATAGAACTTTTTTTTCCATAAATCGTGAAACTGAAGCTACAATTTCTTTTCCTGGGCCATTTACTGGAGCACAATGTCCGAAATATTTAAAGTATGTTTCCTCAACCAAAGATATATGTTCTTCTGCAATCCTAAAGCAGCTACGCTAGCGGAGCTGTATTTCGTTTACCATCACTGGGGCACCGATAGAACGCGGGTACTGTGTGACGAGGGGCTTAGATTATGTTTATAGTTTTTATTATTTTACTTTTTGCCCCACATAAATCACAGATGATTCCCAGTTTCAAGTGTTAATTCAGTTAGATTCCACATTCATAAACAAGTTTCTAACCAAGCCGTATGGCCTTGTAAAATGCTACTTTTGGCGAAAATTTCGTAAATTTAGAATAAATGTGGGAGATTTAAATGTTGTTTAATATACTTTTTTTCAAACCCAATTTTGTCCTCCGACTTTGCTGTGTACATTTTTCAACTTGAATTATTTTTAACATTTATTCTTAATATTTAAAAAAAATAGAAAAAAAAAATCATATTTTTGAAGAAATTCACAAACTTCAGGCCACGTGCGGAACACCTAAACAATTTCTGATTCGACTGAAATTTTTTGTGGAATATGTGGGTAGGTAGGGGCAACTTTTTATCAACTTAGTAAATTGAATTTCGAAAAAAAGTTTTTTTCGATACACCCTAGTGTACAACAAAGGAACTTTGAAAGAAATGGGGTGAAAAACATTTGGTCTCAAGAAAATAGTTCTTTATGCGCAAGATGCACTTTATGTCCATTTAGAGGTTATTTTTAGAAAGAAATTCTTAAATATTTTTACTTCGCAAGAAAACTTCGTATTATGGAGAATCTTACAAAATAAAGGATCGACGTGATATACATTTTATATAAGTACGTGTAGATAAGGAGGTTGATAGATGTTTAATCCATACCGAAAAAAAATTTCATCAACCGGGGGAAGTACAAGTGCTCTAGCATCGAACAGTGTGACCGCATTTTAGGGGTAAACATAACATTTTTTTTTCATTTTATTTATTATTTGGAAAAAATATAGCCATGCATATTTTAATGAATGCATCTGAAACAACTGCATTATAACAGTTGAACTCTTCTATGTTAACAAAGGATAAAGTTATAACTTACAAATGTCTTAATCTTGAAACAAAACCGCTTCTTTAAGGTTTGATATGACTAACTTACAGATTACTGAAATATATACGTTTAACTATTTAGCTATTTTGGTTCAAAATTAGACAGCAGATACCCATCCACTATATTTATAGAATATATTAATCTCGCTAGCCTGTGACAGAGTCATTTTAATCATCCCTATACTCTGAATAATTCGGGTACGGTTACAAACAGAAATGTTATTTTCGAAAATTTTCTGATAAACCACACATTTCAAGGAGCAAACACAATTAAATAGATATCACGACATTTATGAAGTGTAAGCCCTGAATAACATATGGGCCAACTGGGACCAGGCAATTGGGCCCTAAGTACTGAGGTTTTAGGGCCCCATTTCTGTTCCAAGTTACATCTCGTACGTAACATAATCTCAATTATTAGATTTTAAATATACTATTACTAAAAACAACATATTTACTATAATGTTTTCTTTTTCCTTTAATTTATCTGTTATTTATCCTTTAAATTAAGCATTCAGTATAGTTACTGAGCAAAAGTTCTAATGCATATTTTGTAATTACATTAAAACTCTATTGAAGTTTGTAAAGTTAGAGCATTTTCTAAGTCTACATCAGAATCTTTAGCGGGATGAGAGAGAGACAAGGGCGCGAATGAGCGCTAGGTCCAGTGTCCTTTATGTCTTGATCTCAGTCAGTTATTAGACAAAAATCTCAAAAAAAAAATCATAATAAAAATAATAATTTGCTTGAAAAATCTTACCAGAACACAGTCAAAAGAGAATGTTAAGATGTATGAGACTTACCTGGAAAGAAAGAAAATTAAAAATTAGAATTACAATGAAAACTTTTATTAAAACATCTTAAATGAAAATTATTTCACAATTTTAACGCAAACGATCACATGAAATACTTGCTAAGAACATATATTGTTTCGATAATTGAATTTTATGTAAAACAAAGTAACCTTTCAATAATACGTTAAAAAAATCCGCGTTTTTCTTAGTAAAACGTTGATTTTCTATGTCTCCTTTACTTCGTCAGAAAGGTTTAATCCAATCGCAAAGAAAAATAATTAACAACAAAATAAGTAAATTATTAAATTCAAAGAAAGAGTGTAACCAATATACATGTTTCTTCTCTCCCTGTTTATTCATAAAAAAATATTTAGCTCTATTTTTCTTTTTGGCACACTTACAATAAATGAGCATTGTATTCCAACATAGCAGTACATATCACAAAAATGACTTTTTGAAAATTTTTATTTGTATGAAGCTGCATCAAAATTCTCTCTGGAATCCATTCTTTGAGTAATGACGCCCTTTTTACGTCACCTACAAGACTCTTATTGAAAGTTTTATAGATAAAATTTTAAGAATAAAAATATGACTTATGTTTGCTCAGATTACTGCAGATCAAATACGGAAACGAGGGAATCAATAAGTAAAAGTAAACTTTATTTGAATAACTAAGTTAGATATTCTGAAACATTAGTTAACTGTTATTCAGATACTGCATCATTAGTGTAACTTAAAAAACAGTTAGTTATAAAAATATTTCATAAGAGCAATAGATCATCACATGTTATGTATGATATCAAAACTCAGCACAAGTAACTACAGCTGAGCTCAACATGATGATTTAATGATTAAAATTTCGTTTCGGTTTTTTTTTTTTCGTCTTGTCTATGACTTAGCCGAACTAAATAACTAAATGGATCCTTATAACTGCTTTTGCGATTTGTTGGATGTTATCGTCATAAAGGTCTACAAGTGACGGTAATACACCAATTTCTCTCAGGATCGCACTTATTGCTGGACACTCAAATACACTCAGGCACATTGAAAATAGCGACCCAAGAAGAAATCGTCGGATTGATCAGCGACTGCGTCTACAGTGGTGCCAAGCCAGATCAATGTGGAATGTCACAGATTGGCAAAAAGTTGTGTTTAGTGATGAGTCTCGGTTTGTTTTAGGGACTGATGATAACCGTGTACGGGTGTGGAGGCGCCCAGGTAACGGTACAATTCCTCCCATACTGCTCTACGTCACACTGCCCGCACAGCTGGTGTAATGGTCTGAGGGCCATATCTTATGATAGCCGGTCCAATCTAATTGCGATGCGTGGAAAAATAACCTGCCAACGTTACGTTGATGATATTCTTAGACCCCATGTAGGACCTTCCCTAAATGGTCTCCCAGGGCAATTTTCCAGCAAGATAATGCTCGTCCGCATACAGCAAGAGTTGCTCAAGACTTCCTACGTCATTTTCACTCTTCCATTACCGGCCCGCTCCCCCGACTTATCCCCAATAGAGCATGTGTGGGATCAGCTAAAACGTCAGATGCTATCGTGTCACTCTATGCGTGATTTGGAGTTGGCTGTTACAAATTTGTGGATCCATCTGCCTCAGGACAACATCAGGCGTCTAATCAACTCAATGCCGGACCGTGTAGCGGCATGTATTGCAGCTAGAGGTGGTCCAACGAGCTACTGAAGTTGCTCTGTATTTGTGTCCTTGCACACCCTGTATTCCTTCAATTGTCTTGATTTTAAGATCAAGTGAATCTTTCATCTGTATCATTATGTGTATTAAATTTCATTTCAATCCGATGCTTTCTTTTGGGGTCGCTATTTTCAATGTGCATGAGTGTATATGACAAGGTGTGAGCTGTGTATCTGGGCAATTGCAACAGTTTCTATAAATCCTTCTACCCTCTCCATCAATTTTCATGCCCCTGTGATGGCTGGTTCTCAGCCTGGTTATAGTTTTTGTTATTGGTCGACTTGTATTTATTTCACAAAGCTGGTGTTTCACTTGGATTGATTTATCTCTAAGTTTAGATTTCGCTATTGCGTTTGCATCTTGGAGACAGACACTGTTGTTGTTAGTATTAAGTTCTCTGGACTCCTTGGCTAATTTATCAGCATATTCGTTGCCTGCTATTTTGACATGTGCAGGTATCCACTGAAGCGTACAGGTCTTGTTCATAGCCTGGATCTCCTGAAGACCTGAGATGATTTCATGGGCGATAGAAGAGTGCCCCTTCGAAATTTCCTGGAGGGCGGCCTTAGAGTCACAGAAAATCACTAGCCCCTGTGCCTGTTTAGTAGTGGGAAGGGTTCTATACATATTAAGTGCCTCCAAAATAGCTCGTTTCGTTTAGTTGATTCAAATCATAAATTTATCCAAAACAATTTCTATGCGCATGCAGCACTTGCAATATTTCGTGCTGTATAATATACATAGTTAAATTTCACTTGTGTTAAACAGTTGATATTCTATCAACAAATTTAGAGTAAGTAAAATGCAAGGTAATAAACTGTTAAATTAGTAATTTCAGTTTACTACTGTAAAATTAGCAATTTTATAGTTTAGTATTGTAAAAGTAGCAATTTTATGGTTTATTACTGTAAAATTAGCATTTTAACAGTTTTAAACCGAAACCTCTAATGCCCGTATTATACTGTTGCTTTTACAGTATAATACAGCTAAATTTTGCTGCAATAAAACTGTAAAACAGTTCATTTTTGCAGTGCAGTGGGGCTTTCTCTTCCTATAAAACTTACAAAAATTATGCTATTCCTATTTCGGGAAGGGCACCTGCAAGGGCTGCTCCCCTAGTTTTTAAAATACTCTGACTTGACGTCTCGTCTGCCTTGAAGATGTTTTTTTTTTTTTGAAAGCTTATGTCCCAAAGAGCTAATATATCACCATAAAAAATTGGATCTAAGGAAATTAGCTAAATGTTATTTTTCATTCCAAACATTTCATTTTCTCAACTTTTCACAAGGGGTGCAGTTTGACATTTCTCAGAAAGAGAAGATACATTACTTTCCAGAAATGTCTCTGAATTTTTTTCGCAGTATTGATACAGATTTAGATGCTGAAGCTTTATAATATGATACTTAACGGTTCTTTATATTCAAATTTATAGAAATTAAAAACAAAAGCTCAGAATTCCGGGAAAAAATTTCAAATACATGGCTAAAAATGTCACACCCATACAAATGGATTGGGTACACTCTAAAATCTTCTATATTTAAACACAAGCATATTTCTTACGAATAATTATGTATCTGTCATATCATAGGGGAATAATTTGGCACTTTAAAAGGCATATTAACTCCAGCGAGATCAACGCTTCCATGAATATATCAACGTACGTAGAAATAGATAAATGTATTTTTGGAAAACTTCGCTTCTGCCAAAACTTGAGGCAAACAGCCAACTTCATGAACAATTGGAAATGTATTATGTACGTGTGCGAGTGAGAATAAACTTAAACCTTTCTTTTTTCGTCAAATTGCGTCATTATTATTTATTTTCATAGTAATATGCTAATTTTACGTATAAACGTAAATAACTATCCGCAGTATTACTGTGCAACAACATGAAAATGTGTTACAAAAACATAAAATGGTTTGTATTTCTTGAACTAAAAATAGCTGCAAGATTATATTTAATTAGAAATTTGTTAAATCAACAGACATATTTGTTTACAAGTAACAGAGCTCACTATTTCATACTTTGGAATGGGGGGGGGGGCACACTAATATATAAAATCCTATAATATGTGAACATGTGAACTACTCAATTGAAGAATGAGAAAAAAAAAACAGCAACATTAGAGAAATTAAGGTTCTAATCAAAAATACTTTTAGCTGATTTAATCACAAATACAACAATAAGCGCAAAATATTTATGATGCTATGCTTACTGGTTGATGTTTGGAATCAAATCCATATACTGTGCAATTGAAATTTAAAAATTTTCTCTCTTAGGTAAAACAAATTTAACAATTTTAGCATAAATTTATTGTCTTAATTCATGAAGGAAGAATTACAATAGACAGTAATAGCTCCAAACATAATAATAAATAATTTTTGTCAAAGCAAACAGTAACCCATCACATAGTTTTATTCTTCTTCCATTAAAAACACAAAACATTTTTAAAAATTTCAAGTCAATATTGTCCATGAGCATACTTCATCGATTGCGTAAATATGAAGCAAAAATAATTTAAATTAAATTAAATTATAATACAGAAAATTTAACTTACTTTCACTTAAAAAAAATATAAAGAAAAATTAACTATAATAAATTAGCAAATAAATTAACAAATAATGATAAATGAGCAAAAGTATTGAAGTAGGTTATTACTTACAAAATCCTCAAATACAGAAAGAAATCGAAACAAATTTACCTTTTTTAAGAAATATGCATAATGATTAAAAATGCAGTATACGCAATGAAAAATCTTTCAACTTCTCTACTCCCTCCCCCAACCAAAAATTTCTAATAGCATCACCTCACAAAGAACAAGATTGGCAAACGTTTCTGGTAGCCTATGGTAAGTAGAAGCAAACTAATGAATTGCCAGTCCCCCACCCCTTTCTTTTATAGCCGCCATTTTTCCCTTAAACTAAAAAAAAAGTAACTGAAAAACAAATCTGAAGTTAAAGCTGAAAAAAATCAATTGAAATATTTATAATGGATAATTAGTGGCATTAACTTTACTCAAGAACACACTTGAGGTTGGAAAAGCGGGCGACTAGATGGCGAATGGTGTTAAAATACTTAGTTGCCACTTTTTTAATTTAGTTACCACGCGGCGAGTGATCGACAGCTGAATATATATAAATATATTTTTTAAACATTTCGAAAACATAACTGTTCTGCTTAAAACTCTATTTTGTTCAATTTTTTTGATTAATCAGATGGATAGGGTTGGAAACTTATTACCAGAAATAACCTTAAATAAAAGTATCTATAGGGAAGTATTAAAAATATATAAGAACCGAGCTTTTTATTTTTAAGTCACTTAAAATCATTTTAAGACAAGACTTTTTTTAAGCTAAATTTAAGCATTTGTATCGTTGAACGAAGTGTTTATATTGTATCGAAACATAATTTCTTGAAATGTTTCTGAATATAGGAAATTAGATAAACAAAAAAAGGGAGACGAAATTAGTCAACTGCTCTTCTTTTGAAAAAATGCCAGATTCAATTCATGAAGCTGCAACTTAAAAATATATGTATATATTAAGAAATATAAACATAAATAGCACGACACGGTTTTTTTCATGTACGAAATGACTCCTGGCACGAATACCTTTACGATTCCTACTTTATTTTATACCGTTTCATTTATTGATTAAAAAAATCTACTTTTTTGAAATTTAATAATTTAAATTACAGTAGAGTTGGTTGATTACTGTCTTTTACACAAAATATTACTAGTTTGTATTTGCTCCCTGACTTTTTCTTCACTGCTTAGGCGTTTCTACCTAAACAAATTGTACTTTAATACTATTAAAAACTCTTATTTAAATTATTAACAGTAGGAATTAAACAAATTAAGGAATGATTTTGGTATTTTTCCACAGTAATTAATTATATTCATTTCCCGTTTTTTTAATGAATATTTTAGTGGATGCATTGAAGCATATATAGTGGACTCCGGTTAATTGAATCAGTGGTTAATTGAACTAACCGATTTAATGAATCAAATCATCAAAAGCAGAACAAAATCAATTAAATTAGCTGCAGTATTAAGTTAGCCATTTTATTAAATCAAAACTGTTTAGAACAAAGATGATTCATATAAGCGGCGGCCACTGTAAACTATTGTGGATACAAATACCTGCTTTATTTAGGAGGCAGTTTTTTTTTTTTTTTGAAGGATCCCGGAGGCTGAAAAGTTGACATTTTTGATTTTACTGAAATTTTTAGGACCTGTCCCTTAGTTAAAACTATTAAACACGTGTTCTTAACTTTATCAAAAAAAAAAAAAAAAACAATCTCTTAGTTTTTGAGCTGAAAGTTGAACTTTGCTCGTTTTTTCAAGAAAAACACACCAATTTTGATGAACCAATTCTTTTCGCTTTAGGAGTAAATCCCGACAATGACATTTTCTTGCTTCCTACTATATCCTCAATAACTGTTCATACACAAATACTTATGCTTGACTTTTGGCACAAAAGTCAGTTATCACTCAAAGCTGTGCAAAAAGAGTTTTTTATGAAATTTTGACCGTTCGACTCTAAAATTGCAAAATTCAGAAAATTACATGACTTTCAAGGTCATTATCTTATTGTGCTACGAGTCACCAGATCTTGAATTAGCTGGAAGTTAAGAATTTCTTATACCAGAAATACAATCAATTAACAGATCTATGGTAACCTTTTCAGCTTTTGCATAATTCGGTTCTAAACTTTGCTAAATCAGTATTCTTTTGGCGTTATCGAAAAAAATTGCAGTGACCTGTTTTCAAATTATAATTACTATCATTTGAAATACTTGTGCAACTAGTTCTTTCTTTTTTTCACCTCTGTCGAATATCAAACTTTTTGTTTCATATGCTACATGTTGTATTACAAGGAAGGAAAACAATAAGTCCCAAATTTGTCCATAAGCATTTTCCAATAAGTAGTGTGCTGTGCGGTATTCGGATTATATATGGAGAAAAGAAACAATGGCGTTGAATATTATAAAGTAAAGAGTATAATCCTCCAAAAAATCTTACAGTGTTGTATAAAGCCAAAGTAGAAGGTCCTAAATTGTCCTAACTGCCTCAACTGCTCCTCATATATCCTCCATAAAGCACCAAATTTTTGTTATTGGATGAAATATCACAACTATTAAATATGCCAAGAAAACACAAACAGACAGTTAAAGGATAGTAACGAACCTTTTGCCAGACTTTAGTTCTTTTTCAAGAGAAAGAAAAGTTTACTCTAAATTTTCCTTTCGCAGAATATAAAACCTCATGCAATGAAATAATATCTCTCCATAAAGCTTAACTAAATCGTCAAGAATAAAATTTACAGATGGATCTTCTATCAGGCACTCCAAATCATTATCGAAATCAAGAGATAATGAATGTTTTCTGATGAACAAATCAAAAAATTGTCACATTAAGAGAGAGGCAAGCAAATTATTGCACACACGTGGCCAACATAAGAAAGGTTTCAATACAAAAATGAAAACGAATATGCAACAAGCAGAGCATTTTTTTTTTAACTTCATGTTTTCTTCTGATACAAAACAAGATGTGGCATATGGAGCAAAAACTTAAAGTTCGACAGTGGTGAAAAAAAAAAAAAATGTTTCAAAAGTAGTACTAATTATCTTTACGATACACACGATTGCAACATATTTGTATACAACTTATAGTATTGCAAATAATAGAAATAACTGTTTTAAAACAGGTACTTGACATAATCAGTACGTTATTGGGAATTGGTAGCGGTAGAGCTTCAACTTGTTCTCTATTATTTTAGAAGACAAAGTTTGGTGTTTTACAAAATGATAACTTGCGGCGTTTTTCGTTAATTCCTTACACTGTCAGTCACTTTATATTCATCTAAATTGATGTTACTTTAAGGTAATATCGCATCAAAGCTGACACTTTCAGTCTACTTTAAAATTCTAAAAATACTTTCATCAGTTTCAGTTACATTTAGTTGACAGGCGCACAATTTCCTCTCCTAGTAATCAATTTTAAACTGCAGTGCATAACTTGTTGTATATATATATATATATATATATATATATATATATATATATATAGATAGATATATAAAGTAAGTTCTCCCTAACCAACCCCCCAGAGCCAAAGTGCCTGATAAATGTCTGGCAAATACAAAAGCTACTGGTTGAGGCAATCATGGGGAAAATGTTTCGGATTTATCATTGTATTAATGATTTTAAAAGCATATTAGCGTCAAAAACACCATAAACCCGAAATATATTTATAATATATTTCTGTATTTCTAAAGAAATTAGATCGCATAAGCTTTAAATTCATTGCACCTCAAAATAAAGCCATGTCAGTTTTCCTTTCACGGAAATCAAATTTAACTGTGGTGCTTGGATTGGTCAGAAAATCTTCGAATACTACATTCCTAAATTCCCAAGAGATCGGCAAAAGTTTGCTTCCTAATAGATTGAACAAGGTATTGCTAATTAACCCCAAGAGTCTGAGAATTCCCTAGTACACGTAAGAATACCGAGTGCTGCGGATAAAGAATTTCGGATACGCAAGCGTTTATGCGCAAGCATTTATTATTAATGTTTTGAAAATAATTGTTATTACATCTTTTCGCGTTTGTTTTATAATGCTACATTAGGGTTGTTTGTTGTTTGTTGTAGGGTTGTTGACAATGTTGCATTTTTATAATGTTACATTATTATAAATATACGGTTCCTGTATAACCAAGTACACAAGCTCGAAATCTATGTGTAAAAAAAATAGGAATGTGATATAAAATAAGCTGCTTTTTGGAGTATTTCGATTCATTTCATCCGTACGATAAAGCAATACTTATTTGAGTTGGCTCACAAATATTGGTAAGATAATCTACGTAATGAAAAAAATAGTTTTAAAGTTTACAGAGTTTAACGATTGGGTTGTAAATCACGTACCTTAATGAAAGAAGACAAAAAAAAAAGCGAACACACCACGTGTGCAATCCAATACAAATGAATGAACATTCTAGTATGCATAACGTTAAAATCTCGGCTACACCTTGTTAATTTTTATTTGATTTTATGTATGTCTTTATTTGTCCTTCTTTCTTTCTTTCTTTCGCTCGTTTGCCTTTGAGTGCTCTCAGAAAATTAAATCTTCAGTGCGGTATCATTTCAAAAATAAAAGAGGTATGAAAGAATACAACGCTAAACATTGCTACAAAAAAAAAAAAAAAAAAAAAAACTAGTTCATTCAAAAAAGCTTGTTCCAAACAAAAAATTAAAATTTTAAATCGTTGCCATATGTAAGTGAGCATTGCTCAATAAGGCTTAACTGCTGCGCAAGTTAAGAACTTCTATCGACCTCATGCATTTTTTTTTTTTGCAAAATATATTACTTCAATAAAATAGGGTGTTAATCCCTCAACCCCTTCCATATCGCTCCCGTTAAAATCTGGGGCTGAGTTATCGTCTGTTGTTTCTCGTGCCCGTGATATTTCCATGCCAGAATTTGGAAAGTTTAAGCTAAAAATAACTTCAAAAATCAAAATTGAATACGTATATTTTATAAACTTTATTATATAATTTTCTAGTATAAAAATAAACACTTTTCTTGAAAAGAATAAGATAGTCAAGGGGTCAAATAGCCAACAAGTGGACAATTTCCTGTTAATTGCCCAACCAAATATGAAACACAACGTTATGAAAGAGGGCGTATAACAACTAAGCCAATCACAACTCAGAACTCACTTATGAGTATTAAAACTTATTTTCTGAGTTTTAATCAAATCAGGAAATGACGCTTAAAAATTGTATAATCGCAAGAAAAGCCATTTTCTGCATGAGCTAAAAATGTCCAATTTTGAAGCATGAATACAAAGTAAGCAATTTTCTTACTCATTCCAGATAAAGTCGAGCAATTTTTACTAAATGGGTGCTAAAATATTCGTAACAGTCTAGGTCTCTAGGTAATGTAAGTTTAGTTTCGTTCGGTTTTGATTTTTTGAAATGATAAAAAAGAAAAGTTGCTTTCGTTCGACTCGCAAAAATTAAGTTCTACATGATTGGCTTACAGTGAACCATTCTTTTTTTTTTTTTTGTACGGTACTATTAACTACCATAATAATCTAAAATGAAAAATAAGCCATATACTACGTGCAGTCAACAAGCTATTGACGCAACACTCATCCCAAAAGAACGAAAAAAAAAGAGGCATAGCTTATGGAAAGGATTAAGGAGCAGTTCCATCATTAGTCATAGCACGGAAAAGTTCATTTTTGTTTAACCACTAAAATGAATTGAAATCAATTCTATTTGACCGAGACTTATTTTCTCTACTCGACATCAAGCGTCTTGTTTATTTATTTATTTTTTGGGTTGCACAAACTACTCCACACTATATATTTTTTCTAAATTGCCTTAATATTAATCCCATCATCAGTTAACTCTTAGACTTGTTGTGATCAAACTCTTCTAGAGCGTCACTTATACAAATACTTTATTCTAGAGGAGTTAAATTTCTAAATTCATAAAGAAGCTCAAATATTTATGAAAGAACTTCTGTCATATGCAGACACTTACGTTTCGCTAATAATAATCAAACTACTTAATTAAAATAAATTTCTGTCAAAATTGTCATCTTCGATTATAATTGCTAGAGAAATAGTTTAATGTTTGATTTCCGGGGAATAGTTTTGAAGCAGACCATTTGAAAGGTAATCTAAATTCTTCTTTTCCACGATGCGGGATATTACTTCTGTTTGTTTTTTAACTAATCAGCAACCATCCATTTGAAATAATTAAAACCTTCTTAGCTATTGCTTCTCATACAAAGCGCTTCAAATTTCCATTTTTAACTTCAAGTTATTAACCTCTGACGTAACAAGGAAGGGAGTTATAAGTTTGACGTGTGTGTGTATCTGTCGCTCTGTGTATCTCGATCTGTGCATCTGTCTGTGACACCATACAGCCTAAACAAACGGACCGATTTTGATTTTTTTTTTGTTTGTTTGAAAGGTAAAGTGATCGATAGTGTTTTTAACTAGGTCGCTTCTTCGGATGACATTATTTAACAACGATATTAATTAAAAACCTTTAAAATGTTTTTCGCGATTTTTAAAGTGAAAACATACTTTAAAATATAAAACAATAGTGCCAAAAGAAATAAAAAAAAATTGTGTCTCATAAGATGTGTTTGGGACTTCTATGTAAAGTAGAACTCAAATTATAACGTTTTTCAGCAAATGCTGCTAAGGCTTAAATCTACATAATTGTCATTGTAGGCCGACGAGGAAAGAAAACTCAATGATTTAAAATTTTATCCGTTGCCAGTTTCTATTTGTTAACAATTAAAATACTCGTAATAGATTTTAGTGTAAGAATTTTAAATTTTCCTTCCTTATTATGCTTTTGTGACCAGCAAAATTTTACTAGTAAGGATTCTTTCATTTTCCGTGTTTAGATTTACAATGCTTTATGACCATAGAAGTTCGTTTTAATATGAGATCGCCAATCAGGGTCAGGGTTTTTTTAAATTTTTAATTATATCTTAAAACTTGTGTTGATCTGTTGTTGCTGCTGTCTTGTGTCAGCTGTGCTGACAATTTGGGGCTTGCTGCTTCACTTTTCTAACTATTCTGTAATTTAGTGCGAAGTCCAACTTCCACAGCACACACACACATACGATAAGGACCCGTTTATAGGGCAGACAACCTACTCATATCACAAAAACACATTTATACAAAGAAAAGACAAAAGAGAGCCAGTACATCCATGATCGAGGAGGGATTAGAACCCGGGACTTCCCCATCCGGGTCGAACTTCTCAGATATGTCCGGCATGGTTATGTCATCATAAACTCAATTCTTTCGTATTGTACAGTAAAAAACGGGCACTGTATTAGGATAACACGAACGTGGAAGGTGTAAAGGTAAATGGCAGCATCTGAAAAAAATTTATTTTTGAGATATTTAAAGAAACTTGTTTTTGATTCTACACTAACAGTAGGGAAATATTGGCATTTGACGTATTTTTTCATGCTTTATTTTCAGCGGAAACTACGTAAGAAAACTTTTATAGCAAAACTAAAGCACAATACATGCCAAAACTGCGAAAAATTGAAAAAAAAATACAGATATTGCCATTTTCCTTGCAATGGCAGAAACGTTTAGAATAATGTATTGATTTTTTTGGAAAAAGCTGTACACTGTTACGTTTTATTTCATAAAACTGGAAAGCTTTGATAAAAATACAGTTTTAAAATCGAAACCGCAATTCCTTAACTTGATTTTTCTGCGCTTACATAACAATAGAAAATGAAATTTAATAAAATAGACGTTTGAAATTAATGCCTTTTCGACATCTGCAGATAAATTACTTTAACATATTTTAAGAAGCGCACTTAGCAAAATATTTTATTAAAAACTAATTCATTAAATACCTTTAATGACACGTTTTAAAAGTTTTACAAGTTGAATCTGATACACTGATACGTACAGGCTTTACAAGTTGAATTTGATAGTTTATCAACCATTGTTATTATTTTTACTTTTGTACACAATTTTTTATGCAAGAAAAAGATCGAAAAAAAAACTGCATTTATGTTTTATGCAATTCTGCGAATGTTTGAGACAAACGTAATTTTAGCTCAGTTGGTTTTAGTTACAAATCCACAATTTTACCCCGAAAAAGTCACAATAAATACTTCTTAACTCTTCAAAAATAAATGAAATAAAGCTTTAAAATGATAAGTTCAAAAAGCCTTCTTTTTACGTATTTCACACCAAAAGCTCTCTCTGACGAAAGGATTTCTGACAAAGGGCAAAAGTTTTCCCAGTGAACCTCAGATTACTTCTTTTTTTATGTGTTCACAATCGGAGAAAAATGTTTAAATCAAAAAATGAAATATGTGACTGATATGTTTTCGCGAATATCTTTGAAATAAACTTTATTTGAAGCAAATACTTATCTAAAATTGTTTAGAGGGTGGCAGAAAAAAAGATTGACAGCAAGTACATTAACAGACAAACATACGGAAACTCCATTTATAATTTCATAAACTTGCTTTAAATAATTGGTATTAATGCCATTTAAATGATTATGTTTTGATATCTCTATTTGATTTTAACAAACTTAAATCTAACTTGTATTTCGTAGATTATTTATTCTTCTTTATTTCTCAAGAAAAAGCTTCATCCAAAGTTTAATCAATTTATACGTTAATTTTTGTTGCAATTTTACTGAAAAAAGGCTATAGAATAACGTTGCTTTACAAAAAGCGAGAACACAAGATTACTTTATTACAAATAACAAAAAGTTATGGAAACAGAGAAAATTAAATTATAAAGTTTAACAGGTTTAAAATAAGAACAGTAGGTAGGTTCTTATGGATCATTACTAGGATATATGCATATTGAATCTGGCATTCCTTTTACAGAAACAAGTGCTCTTTAAAGATCTTTATTGCTAGCAAAACATGTAAAAAGAGAAATAAATATATATATTAACACCAATTACGCTACTTTTATCGGCAAAAGAAATTAGCAAATCAGTAGTAAATAAATAAATAAATATGCATAGTTTAATAATGATATTCAGGAATCATTATGGAAATTTAACAAAAGAAATGTTCATTTGATGAGATACTTGACTAGAATTTCAGAAAAATTAAGCTGAATAATCATTTACACCCAGTTTCTTGTTGAGCTATTATAGCCATATACTTTCCCATCGAAGTCTAATGAATTGAAAAGTGCGATTTTAAATACGACCTCAGTTACAATAGTATTTCACTGCCAACTTAATAAACAGAACCAACAACTTAATTAAATTTACGCCACTCCAATTCAGAACCGGGTCCCCCAAAAGGTCAGGCCCCAGTTTTCGACTAAGCTGGCGGCTTCTCGTCGGCCCTGCGACAGAGACTACAAAATGGTGAAGCGAAGAAGTGTAGTAATTTTTTTTAACAAAAAGAAACTATATTCAAATCTGTAGTAGTTTTCTAACTAATTTTCATTATTAATCCACGACTTTATAAACACTATGTACATTGGATGCTTATTAAGTCAAATTACTTGATAAATGGTGTTACTGGAAAAAAGTGAATTAACCTTTATATTACAAGTTAAAAGAACACGTGGCTATGTTTATTTTTTCATAAATTCGTCTGTTCCGAGCGAATCGTTTGTTTGTAAGCACATTGCATTTGTGATTCAAAATAAAAATAAGTTTCTGTTCCATGGAAGATTAAAATAAGTTTCTGTTATTGGCTTATTCTCAGTAGAAAAAAATCTGGAGAAAAGTTTTTCTACAAAAGAAAGTGCTGCCACCTGCGGGTGTGGCTTCAAGACACGATGAAGCACGAGTTTTACTATTACGACGTTTCGTTCAATTGTTTTAAATTGTTTTGTTTTCGTTATATTAAAAGTCATGGTCAGTGCTAAATAAATGCGCAATGCAAGCTTCATCGTTTTTTAAGACAAGTGAAAACGCACCTCATGCGTCAACCTTTTACAGCGACGTTTAACCCCTGAAACAAATATATTTTTTGGTTCTTGTTTTTGTTTTTCTGTTTTTCGAACATTACCTTTAAAAAATGTAAATGTCCTAAATGTACTGTAATTGAAAGATTAAAAGATATTTTTTAACATAAATTACTCAATGGTTGAATGTGTATAGAATTGATTTTCATAAAAATAGGTTTTAAAATTTTCATTCGAAAGTCTTAATTAACTTTAAAAAAGAATCAAAAAGCTTCAATTCTGTTACATACCCCTCCCCCCGCCACCGAAAATCAGAAACATTAAACGCTTTAATTTTTATAAATATTAATTATTTAGATGGACGTTTTCTTTTCCCTTTATTTATATATATTATGCTTTTACTTTTATTCTAATGTTTTAATCATTTTTTTCTTCTGGGAACGGAAAAAAATCAAGGCGGTTTTCTTTTTTTTTACCTGAAAAAATAAGAGCTTCCTTTTTTGCAAACGATTACAGATTTTTTTTGTGGAGAAGCTAAATTATTAACTGCTTTTGCATCGTGTACAGAATGTGTTTACTTTATTTGTTAATTCGTTTACATTTTAACATTTCAGAATTAACATTTTATGCTTTCAGAAACATTTTTTAGAGTGCTGTTTTCTGTAATTTATTTAGCGTAAAATTGTACATTTGAATATTAGACAACGTCGCTTAATTTAAGATACTCATGACGGAAAGCTCGTTAATCTTTAAAATTTATTAAAACATAATGCCTAACAATTTGAGAGATATGATTTTATATCAATTCTACGCTAAGAAGTTTTTTTTGGCATGAAAAAAGGACATTTCGTTTATAGAAATCAAATTAAAATATTAAAACGGTAGATTTTTAATTATATGCAACCTTTGCTAATTGAGAGAATTTCGATACAGTACTGGAAAATCAGTTTTGGTACAGGGGAAAGCAAGCTAGTTTAGTTCTAGAAGAACATCTTGTTACTTCTAGAAATGATTACATCATCAAAGCTATTATTTAGTTAATCTTGCTCAAAGAGGCAGAAAAAGGTAAAACTAAGTATTTCATTGCTCAAATACTCGCTAAAATAAAGTAATTAATTTAATTAGTAATGTGTGAAAATTTTTAGCATTGCATATTAGGTATTGCTCATACTTATAATACAAAAATTAGCTGCACAAAAGTTTTACGTTGAGTTATACTTCTTTTTTATTGCAAAGGGAAGGGGTAGGTAGAAGTTCTGGGCAGCCCGGAAGTTTCAGTCAGAAAAGAAAATACGAAAATATTAAAACCTGAATGTTTTATATGTAAATGCTTTCAAATCAATAGCAAATAGCCTCAGCATTGTTTCAGAAAAAGCTAATTTTAATTAAACTTTTACACTACTCAAGAGGGAAGAAAACAAAACTCATTGAATTAGAAAACAGCAATACAAAAAAAAGAGAAAAAGAAGAAAAACATTTAAATCATACAGCTTTTATTTTAACGAATGAGCTTTATTGTTTAACTCTGAAAATTTTTCTCATTGTTCATGATCTTTTAAAAAGATTTTCAGACACAAAAGGCTTGAAATGTCACAAAAAAGCACCGGAATTCTTGAAATAATGTTTGATAATAAGTGCCGATTTATTTTCAGAACTAAAGGGTTGACCATATTTGATGAAAATTGTCAGTTCAGTTTAGTATTTTAAACATCCGTTTGCATTTATTTATTACGTTTTAGTTAAAATCTTTTTTCGAGTTTCCCTTTAAATAGCATTGGCAAGTTCAGGAATTAAAAATTAAAACGGTTTTTAAAGCGAAACATAAAGTGATTAGCTGAATATAAAGCATTTCTTAATTTTTTTAAAAAAATTCTAATGCTCTTCCAAATGGATTGTACTAACAAAATTAGATAAAATACAAAACAGAAAACTGCATGAATTCCTAGAAGCTAATTGTTTTATTTTCAAAAAGTTTTCGATAAAAAAAGGTTCATAAATTAAATACTAAATAGTATTATCTGCTTCATGAAGGTAAGAACTAGGGATTTCAATCCGGCGGGATTTCGGGATTGGTCAGAGACTAGGCCGCCGGATTATCTTACCCTTTTTACAAGTTGCATTTCAATGACTTTTTTTTTCTTTTATTAGAGAGGACTACTTTTTTTTTGGTTTGAATTACTTTTTTAATGCGAATTCTATTCATAAATCATTTGAACATTGCAAAGTCATCATTGAGTAAGCATCACTCGTTAATTGCGCAACAATATATTTTAATGGGCCTAATGATTTATCACTCAAATGGATTTTTCTGTACAATGCGCTTCGTGTGGGACACAACTGCGTAAAGTGCAGTTAGTAGTCTCTTAGAATTTTTAACTCTTTGAATTTCGGTCGCATATCTTTCAAATGTTTGTTTTTTAACTATTTTTCGATGGAAAATATTTCCCTAAATATAAGTTGATGGAACTAGGATCCGTACAAAATTTTAAATTTCGTATTTTTTCTCTAGTTCTTTTCTTTTTCTTTTTTTTCCCTTGATCATTTTTGCGACTGGAAGACGGTTGGGAAAAGGGTGGGGACAAATGGTTGTGAAAATAAAGGTCTTGCAGTTTAAAGGGGAATATTTTATATAAACATCATTAATTTGATTTTTTTTCCCTATGTAAATGTAACTTGAATAAAAATAACCAATACGGGAAGTTTCTTTACTGAAGATCTTTGGTGCAACTCGTGTACAACATGCGTTGTTTCTAAGATTTTTTTAAAAACCATTTTTATATGTTGAACATTTCTTCGGACATGAGGTGCATAGGATTGAGCCTTCCCGAAACCCTGATTTTACTCATAGAAATATGAAAAAATTAAAACAAGCTCTAGAAAAAATACCATCTCTAATGTTATTTTAAGATTTTTTTTTTGGGGGGGGAGGGGGGAGCTTAAAAATTTGCTGTAAATATTTATGCTTTTGAACGTTTCACCTCTCTAGCTAATCATAAGAATGGAAAAAGTGAATACAATGATCTCTCCCCGCCAGATAAAAATAATGGCTATGGAAAAAAAAAAAAAAAAAAAAAACTGGCAGGCGCAATTTCCAAAAAGTGGTGTGGGTGAGGAAAAATGAATCATATTTGGATTCAGTGCATTATTTCACACAATAATCTGCACAAATGGTGTCAAAAGTATTTTGAAGAGGGGAAGGGAGGACACTCAAAAAATAAGCTCAATTTTTCTTAACCTTTAAAAAAGAATATGAATTAAAAAACAATTGCTTAATGAAATGCATAACCAACGAGTGTCATTCCGGTTATTTCAAATTTTATTTTCTAACATCTTGTCATTTTTGTGTAAGAATTGCAATTATGCGGTTAGCAACTAGGAATATTGTAAACAATTATCTTTCTTGTTGAAACATGAGTCGCTCTAATTTAGAGTGAATTTGTAATACAAAAAATATGGATAAATAATCATGAAAAGTAATTAGGCGTTTCAATGCATTAAGAATGTCATTCCTTTTTGTCTTTTTTTTTTTTTTTTGCTCTACTGTGAGTGTGATAAAAAGATTTATATTCAACTTCTAGGAGAATTCGTACAAATCTCAAGTACAAGTCACAAGTTTTGCTTTTTCGAAACCTACTGTTTGAAATTCCAGTACAAATCAAAAATAAATTTTTGTTTTAGAATTGCACCTATTTTTTGAAAAACTGAAGACCTCCTCCCCTGTTTGACAATGTCTACCAATTTGGAGAGGAATTTGCTACTTCGTGGTATCTTTTAAATGGCCGACCCCCATGCAAAATAATTACTTCACCGTTATAAAATTAGAGAGAGAAAGGAAAATATTACCGCTATTGCAACCCTCAAAAAAGCACAATGTTTAGGCGTGTTTAGAACAAAAATAGACAGGGCTATTTATTTAAACCATTCCCTCATTTATTTATTACCAAAATTAAAAGAGCAAACTTAACTCTTTATTTAGCAAAACGTAGTGCCTTTAGAAAGTTCTTTTGCTATTTCAGATATGAAAATATATTGCTGAGTTCGTCTAAATCTGAAATATTCTTGGAAATAGTTAGAAGTTGCGTTTGGTCTTTATCTAACACGCAGAAAATTTAAGTAAAAATTATTTAAAATGGGCTGTACAATAGCGTAGGCCTAAAAAGCAGATATTTTCGATAAGAAACTTCTAACAGGAAAAAAAAGTATGTATTGGTGTCCTAAATATAGAAAAAATTATTGAAAGTATAAATACTTAAGTCTTCAGAACGAGCATGAGCTTCAAAGTTTGGGAAGAAAAAAGTAAAAAATGGTCAGTTTTTTTTAATGGATAAGTCAATATTTAAATTTTGTTTAAATACCATTAAAATGCTTTCTGCTAAAATTCTTTTCACACGTCTCTAAAATGATCTACAGTCATTTACAGTTAGCTTTTTTTGCACATTAAAATATTTCTGTTGTTATTATATGGTTGTAACTTTTTTCACAATTCACTATGAAATTCTTTATTGGAATTGTAATAATATTTTACTTCATTAATAACCAGGCCCGTCATTTAGAGGGGTCAGGGGGTTCAGCAACTCCCCCCCCCGACTCTGGGAAAGCAATGTGTTTTCACATACGTGGGAGTGGTTTTCCCAATTTTTTGATCAATTTTACATTGTGTATACACCATTTGCCCCCCCCCCCCGGGAAAAATGCGAAATGACGGCTTGTTAATAACCCAGAACTCACCACAAGGAAGAGGCTGAATTTTGTTTTTCATCCTGCCATTTTCATGCAATCAACTATGTCATTTACACATTTGCAGCATATTTATATTCATAGTTACTACAAAATTTTAAACACGTTTCTATTTTTGATTCAAAGTTTAAAGTTAAACTTATGACTAAGTATGAGGCTATTTTGGTCATCAAATGGGCATGATTTTATGCTTTTCACTTTCAATAATAAATAACTCGAAAATATAAGTTTAATATCATAATACTAAATGACTATATTATGATCTAATTGTCTTATAAATGAAATTGCTTGATATTCCGACCTACGTCATTTAGTGTTCAATACTTCAATTCGCTTTGTTATTAAAAGAACATAACATTACAGTTAATAAACAAAGATGTGAGTACAGTTTACACTCTAAAAATAACTGAACAAAAAGGTCTTAGGTATAAAGACAATTTAAGAATTTTACAAGATTCACATAACACCAAAATCGCATATAGTAACCATTCTATTCCATTTTGCTACTGCAAATAGCACTGGGTTTAAACTTGACTTTATTCGAATAAAAGATAATATTTTTTCTTTGTCAAGTAGACGTAGTTGAAAAAAAAGTTGGAAAAGTTTTTAAAATGGTGTGGCTTAGAAATCTAGACTTATTTCTAAATATTAACTTCTTTTTTTAGAAACTGAGAAATGTAAAGCGGTCCTGTGCTAGACACTAGACTAGATCTAGCTAGACAATATTGCAGACAATTCTGCTGTTTTATGATGTGCTCAGAAACAGGAGTTTGTAAAATCGTTAAAGATTATCTAGTAGCGTGGAGCGATAAAAGTAAAGTTTTTATCTTCAAATCGTAATAGTATAGAAAAGTTGCGATTGATGAAGACTTACAAAAAAAAAGAAAAGAAAAAAATGTATCGAAATCCAAAATTATATCCAGTCGAAATCGAATAATATCTTCCGATCCCGTAACGAGCCTGAAATTTTGCAAAAATGGAAATGGACTGGTTTTTAGGTTTTTTTTTTTTTTTTTTTGTAATTTTTGCTTCAATGTTTCATTTTGATGCCCTTAGACGATAAAGTTACGTTTTAAATAATGGAAAATTATAAAAAAAAATACCGAAACTTCTGCAATCCAGTATTCAAGTCTCAATGTGTGTTACTTTTTGAAGCCATCTCTTGATTTAAATCCATACTTTGAGTGAAGCAGCCGTCACTAGCTTCACACATCTTTCGACGGCTTGAGAACGGCAGGGGAATAATTTTATGTCCAGTCGGGAATAGTGCTTCTCGTAATAAAAAGCGGAAAGGTTTTTTTAATCCTCAGCATTTAAGTCGGTAAAAAGTAACAGCATGCGGCGTACGTGATGGACGGCGTGTACCCCGGGAATAGAACTGGGGACCTCTGTGGTCGTAGCCCAGTGCTTTGACCGCTGGACCAAAAGGCCTCCTGACCCGGCGGGCAAAGTTGGGTTATATGCTCTCTAAGCGTACGCCACAAGCATATCACTGAAAGTGATTTAAAAAAAACAGTATTAATGCAAAAAAAAAAAAAGTTTTTCAGCATACAAGAAAAGCTAACTATGTCTTAAAATATTTTAGCTGGCTAGTCGAGTTCATTCGAGCTTAATACATCGTTTCTTGGGAATAGTTAATGGTCTAATCAAGACAGCAGTAAAAAAAAAAAAAAACTTCGAAAGTGCTTCTTAAAACTAAACTTCTCAATTTAACAAACAATCGAAAATCATCACGAAAAATAGCACGAAGACCACATAATCATGAAATCTTCAGTTAAATTTTATTTTTCTAACTTCTTAAATACTCTTTAGATTTCAAATTGATATGGTCTTTTATGCACTAGCTCTATAAACGTTGACATTCACCTCATTTTAATTGAGGACCTATTTATCAAAAGGGAACAAATCCATTTTCAAAATGGTTCAGGAGGTAAAAAAAAAAAAAAAAAAACTACGAGTATTGTTCAATAAAGGTTGAGCTCAATGTTTTTTCAGGTCAACATTTAAGGTACGAAAAATGAATAATGTATGTATACTGGAATATGTTGTGGCTGGATAGCTAAAATTCCAGAGTACTGTATTTATCTAACTCACAGAAAAAAACTGTGTCTCAACACTGAATAAATTTCATTTTTGAAAGCACTGTAAAGTAATACAGGTAGACTAGCTTTATTAAGAAGAAAAAATAGTCCTAATTGTTAGAAACCGATTGCTGGTTAAACAAGATATGCATGTCAATGTCATTTTCACTACGAAAGAGAATAAAAATCAGATTTTACGCCAAACAATCATCAAAAAGCAAAACTACCATGGCCTAATACAATCTTCTTGAATATCAAACTAGGATGAAATACTCAGCTAGTCTTATAGCGAAGTCATCATAAATGTATTAACTCAAAATAAAATAATCTGGTAAATTTTTCACTCATGTATAGCGGATCTAGAAAATTACTAAATTTATCACTCGAAAAAAACTTATAACTCTTAAACAACTCATTTGTTCTTTGCAAAAAAGCATTATTAACAAAATAAATCATTTTGTATGCTCTCTGAGGAGGTTTTTGAAAATTCAGCAAAACCCATTGCGTGGGTGTGGGTGACATGTCCTCTCCGAATAAACATCATAAATCTAATAAACTACACAGATCTCCTCTCTGATGGGAGGTCGTAAAGAGAGAAAAGTCCCTCTAATTCTCCCACAGAGGCAACTAGAATACAATTTCTACTGAAGCAATAAAGATCTGGGGCAGTTGTGGCATAAAAGACAATTATTGAATTTGTAATGTATACCATTGACTCTTTTACACAGCACACAGCGAAAAGCGTTTGGATATGATCTTTTTTTTTCCCCTTTAATTAAATAGCCAACTCTATTATTAGGAGCGAATTTCTCGTCATTTTTTGAAAAAGTATAGCTAAAATACTATTGAATCAAAAAAGAATGTTCCTCCCAAATTGGAGAAAGCTTTTTTTGTAATATAACAAAAGCAAAATCGGCATAAAGTGATGATTAACAAATTCTAATCGCAGTATTAACAAAATCGTTCACAACAAAATTTTTAGCATTTTGAAGACTACTTATTTGCTCACTGTATTAAACTTTACAAACATCAAAGATCATGCTTTTAAAGAATACAGGATTTATTTTGTTTATTCTTTTTTTTTTTTTGTGAAAACAAGAAGGCGCTACGCTAAACGAATCTTTGCTAACTACGCAAAAAGCTTGTGGGCGGAGAAGGATTTTGGCCAGGATATTGAGGGAAGGATATTGAGTTCTTGTTTTCATAAAAAAACATTCCTGGATGAAACGGGAACTAAAAATGATAATGAGGTTTAAAAACTAAATTAAAAGTATCTTCTAAACTTTTGCTATGAAATAAATTTTGAATTTTGAATTTTACATTTACATATCCCTTAGAAGCTAGCTCATAAAAAACTTTTTTTTTCTGATGTCTGAAGTATGTTAAACTCAAAAGTAGAAGCTCTATTTTTCAGGGAATGCGATACTTAATGGTACAGCTAACAGTAAAAAAAATGAAATTATCTGAAATTGGCGCTTTTACTGTAACAATAATAATAATAATAATAATAATAATAATAATAATAATAATAATAATAATAATAATAATAATAATAATAATAATAATAATAATAATAATAGTAATAATAATAATAATAATAATAATAATTTTTCTTTCCGAAATATTTAACAAAAAACTTGAACACATTATTCCAAATGGTGTGTATCGTATGAAAGAAAAACAATTATCTTTTAAGTGAAAAAAATGTTACAATATTTACACATGCACTGCTCTGAAGATAAAGCAGCTGAAAATTTCGTTGGAAATTGAAAGTGAGAAATGGCAACCAGATTGCCAACTTTGGCGGGCTGCATCTCGGGACACGAATTTTTTAAAGGAAAAACAAAATATGATCTTAATTTACTTATAAAAAAATGTTTTTACTAATGTTTTTTTCAAAGTCTTTCTAGATTATGGAGGTAAGATTTTTTTACTTTCCTGACTATGACACAGTAATTTTTGACTGTGACAATGCTATTGTCTCACATTCAGTCGTAACACACAGTAAACGTTAGTTTCTTCTCCTGGCTTATAGATTTGCAATGTACTTTTGACATAAGTTATGATTGTCTCAAATGTAAAACTCAACTTTTGCACACATTGCTATGAGGCATGAACAAAACAAATATAAACTATCAATAAACTCTTGTGCCAAGGATTTCATAAAATGTAATTTTCAAAATTTCAATAGTAAATAAAATAGTTAACAGAATAAATAATTAAATACAACTGGAAACTATTTAAAATGTAAAACTGTATAATTTATTCGCTGAACTCAATACAAGCTACGTACTATATGCTAATACAATGGAAGTAGGCGTTTGGACTTATTTTTCTTAATGAACAGTTTTACACAAGAAATACGATTAGAAACTAGCTAACGTCTTAGTAGTTTATCGGGATTTTTTCATTAAGAGGACTCGATCAAGAGTTTCATCCTTAGATAAATAAGGCTTTGAGGGAGCAATATTTCAACTTTCAGCAACTCTAGGTATGAATAGATTCAGGCAAATGCAAAGGCATTACAATTCGGTGTACACGTAGATATAAAAATCTCCTTTTAGTACTTTTTCGCTTCTTACCTTTCAAGACCTTAAGAGCTATATTATTACTTTCGTCTACCTCGTGACGTATTATTCACATGTACGTTTTTATACGCTTTAAGAATATATTAACGACACTCAGTTGGATGAACGATTTAACTTTTAGCTGGTTTCACTGGCTGGTTCTGCGTGAAGCAAATTTAACAGTTAGATTTTCTATCTAGATTGCTTTTTTCCCCGATCCAATTTGGTTGAGCATCAGAAATTGTACCAGGCCCGTCATTTAGGGGGGTCAGGTGATGTCAATTGCCCCCTACTCTCCCTGGCTTTGGAAAATCTATCTACGTCCTTGTTTGTGAGCATGGTTTTTGCCATTTTTGGTAAAATTTATATTGCATATATAATCTTTGCGCCCCCCCCCCCCCTTCCCTTGGAAAAACTTGAAATGACTGGCCTGAGTAAGACAATTGAACGCCACTTTTCCAGTTGACACATTAAACAGTTCCAAATTTAACTGCTGGATTTCAAAACCTGACTTATATTTTCCCAACTTCATTTGGTTAACTGCCTGAACAGGAATGAAAGAATGCAGCTTTCCTAAGAAGACATTCAACAAATTTCACTTATACCTACAAGATTTCAACATCAGGTACTTTTCCAAACTAATCTGGTTGAACCTAAGTGGAACGAATAAATGCTTCTTTTCTAGTGAACTTTCTGATCGAGAGCGAACAAGGTGTTAAGGGTTTTCAAATCTTTAAACTGACGATAGATACGAAAACCAATGTTCAATGTAGCTAAATTTCCGTGACCGAGAGAAATGTCTGAAGCTGCTAAGTAC
Source organism: Uloborus plumipes (assembly GCA_038373865.1). Lineage (NCBI taxonomy): Eukaryota > Metazoa > Arthropoda > Arachnida > Araneae > Uloboridae > Uloborus > Uloborus plumipes. The sequence goes on from JAXGGA010000156.1 coordinate 185,512, forward strand.
AAAATGAAAATGAAGCTTATATAGAAATTTCTGAAATAACCCTTACATTTCAAGAAATACTCGTGGAAAGAATAAAAATATGGCTTAAGTACTTTTGAGCATTATTAGTGGAATATTACGATTTATATTAACATTAATCCTTAGTTCATTAATAATTGGAATGAAATGTTGCTGAACAAAATATTGACCGGGGAACCACACGAGTAGTATAATCATAAAAAACGTTCAAACGGGTACGAATCAAAAATGCATCTTGAGAAATATTTTTGATGCAAAAATTATGTGCCCTCGTCCACCCATTTTTGAGATATGAGGTCTCAAAAAGGTAACGATATTTTAAGAAAAGCCCAAAGACTTGGCGATGATTTGATCACTCTATTTTCCCGTCTGAACTAGCAGGGCATCTATCCACAAGTCATGTAAAAAATGTCTGCTATTACTCACGGTAACTCGCTAAATTTGGCGACTTTTCTTTCAAACTTTGTTTTGGCAAATTTTAAGGTCTTATATTTCGATCAAGGGGCTACAAAGGAAAAATGAGCGATCCCACACAGAAATACATTTTACAATGCTTTTTCCATCGCTACTCATTGTTATTTTTTATTATTTTTATTACACTATCATGTGGTTTCCTCGTGAACCAAACAATCTATAAGTCATGCAAAAGATCTCTGGTAAAAGTCACTGAAACTTGCTAAATGTGGCGATTTTTCTTTAAAATTTTGGCAAACTTTAAGACTTTATCAAGGGGACTCCAAGGGAAAAATGCATGAGCCCACAAACATGTTTTACAATGCTGTTTCGACTTCTACTTATTGCTAATTTATTTTATTATTACACTATCGTATGGTTTCCGATTAAACATGTATCCATAAATCATGTAAAATGTTTCTGCTATTACTCAATAAAATTTGCTAAATTTGGCAACCTTTCTTTCTAGACCTCATATTTCGATCAAAAGGTTCACAAGGGTAAAAATATATGAGCCTGGGAACATGTTTTACAATGCTCTTTCGATTACTACTCACTATTATTTTTTTATTATTACACTGACTATCGTAAGATTTCCTTTTGAACTTCATACTGCACATCTTCAGTACAAGCACTCGAATTAAAGAAATACCCTTGTTAAATGTTACGATTTGCTTTGAAGAAGCATAACAGTTCCGAAATTTTCCCGAGATCCTGATTTCCTTTTTATAGTAGTATTAAAGAAAAAGCGACGAAAAATGAAACGCTTTAAATCACGCATGACCCAAAATGGCAAAAACGTCACTATACAATGAAACGGTAATGGCAACTGTGAATGAGTCCTCTGAACATCGGCCTTGAGGTCTTCAGACGAAGCGCGTAGCCCTACAAGAACGTGTACATATGCAAAACAAAGTCTTCTTTTAGTACTCATTCGCCTCCTACCTTTCCAGCTCTTTAGAGCCATATTATTATTTTCGTCTACATCGTGACGTGCTTTATGCACGTGTGCAAGTTCTTTACGCTTTTAGAACATTTTCATTTATTAGAAAAAAGCCTGCATCTAAAAAAACTAGTATTATCCATAGTAATAACTAAATATCTCACATCAAAGAATAAAATTAGATTTACCGAAACGTTAGACAGCTTTGATATTGTCGTATGAGGAGGCATGCACATCTTTCCACTAGCTGCTCGACTGCCCCCGATTGCCCGAACACCTTTTTTGCAACATTTATTAAATATATTTATGCATAAAATATGGCTGTTGAAAGCACTTAGTTTTTTTCCCCCCAAGAAAGTCAAAACTGTTCGGTAAAAGATATCCCTTTCTGATCCTATCAAAATCAATTACGCTCTAGAAAAAGTAAGAAAAAAAAACTTATAAAAGGAGCCGGGGTTTTTATGAAGTTGAGAAAAAATTGGGAAAAGCATTAATTAAATTAGTACTGAAATAATTCAAAGCGTCAAAAGTAATTAGAAATAGTAACGATTCAGTTAAGTTATTGAAGAAACGAAATTAACATTTTTATACGTAAAAAACTAAAAGAATTCTTGCGGTTTCGAAAAAAAAAATGATTTACTATTTCGGTTATATCCCAAAATAGTAGTCATTTATCATTTCTAGCCATGAAACAATGGTTGGCTATTTTGAAATGCTAAATGTGTAAATCAAATTCTACTATCAATGACTTGTTTTTCTACCGCTGCATGCGAAATAATTTTCAATGCATTTTATCTGCCAGCGTTTAAAATAATTAAAATATTTGAAAGCATAACTCTAAAATATTTTCAAAATAAAAATTGCTTAATCAATTAAATAAATTTTCGTTTTAGGGAAAATGCATAGAAAAATATTTTCAATAGGAAAAATTTGCTATGTAATATTTTGGCTGAAAACTGAGACATCAAGCATGTACTATTTTAGTCAATAAAGTGTTATTGTGTGGCAATTAGAAAGTTTTAATGTACTTGAAGTGAAATTTGATTCGTTTTTCCGATTGTACAATGTACATATACTTTAGCATTTTTAGTAGTGATATATTATTTTTTAGTAAGTAAAAACAGTCTCTGTTAGTTGCAATATCACTGCTGCAAGTACGAAAAACGTGCAGTACAAAAAAGGTTAGTTTGTTTGTAGTATAAACCCGAGCAGCAAAATCTCATCGGCCTATGAAAAGCCATTCATCAAAACCCGAAGAAATTCTCATCTGCCGATGAACGGATTCGATGTATTCTCATCGGGAATTGCTCCAATAGTAGAATCCGATCATCGGTATCCGATGAGTTTTGCAACCTACACGATGAGATTTGGAGCAATATACGATGATTGGTGTAAACTGAAAAAAATATCCTTATTTTTGACAGTAAAATGGTTACTGACATCCACTTAGCCAATAAATTTCACCGTAAAATTCTATTTTACTGTAAAATTTTGCGGTTGAAAAAAGGAACGCGAGCTGAATCAGCCTAGAATCAAACCCGGGACGGTAGCCTAACAAATATCTTTCTCTACTCACCTACTCCACCCGTTAACAGAAGGTGAAGGAATAAGTGCTTTCAGGGCTGTACCCAGACTTGTTTCGGGGAAAGTTTTACCAAATCATTTCTCGTGAAATCTATATGATAAATAATATTTGATTTCATGTTCAAAAAAATTTGCTTTTTATTACAGTAGATTCTTAAGGGGCATTAGTATCTTATCCATGAACATTTTTACTATCATTGATTTATTTACTATTTTTCTTTTTTCAATTTTCAAAACTGTGGAAATCTTTAAAAAACAGCTAATTTCTAAACATGTTTACATTGCATACAAAATAGGACAAAAGGAAGAGATGTATTAATACTCATTATTTCTCTAATGTAAGACTTGCCAATGTAAGTACTAATAGAAAAGTGCAAACATATTAGAATCATTAATTTTAATACCATCTTAATCTTTTGCTGAGTGTACTAAATCAAAAATATGTTTACAGCTTTTAACCCATTTTTGATTTAAAAAAGAGCATCGAGCATTAAAAGAAATTGCTCACTTAAATAAGTTATGATTGCTTTAAATATCGTCCTTTAAATGCTGAATAAACGGTCTTAAGAGGGACAGACATTATGCGACGAAATTGGCCACGAAGATATTTTCGTCAAATAAGCGCATGGCAATTAATTCACTGTCTATTGAACGTTGCTTCGTTCGCAAAAATTTACATATGCAAGCCTTTTTTTACTTCCTCTTTCCACGAATTTCGTGCTTAATTCTCATATATTAAATACATGAAAAAAGAGCCTCCAATCATATAAAGCATTCCATTTAATACGTTGCCACGAACAAATCGTCCAAAATTATAAATTCACTGCTTGGTATTCGGTAGTAAAGAAGGGAAGCATGGAAAAGTGAAAAGAGTGTTTCCGTCTAAAACGAGCGAGGTAGTAGAACAAGAGGGAAAGCACATAACAAAATGAGTCGTTGTCAGAAAAAGGTTTCAAAACAAGCCAAGCGAAGGAAAAATTCATTTCGTCATAAAGCCGGTCTGAAATAACGCGGAGCACAAAGGCCACGATGAAATATTCTTTCCCGAAATCACGTTTCCTCCAGGACTTTATTGAAGAAGGCGATAAACAACGTCCCGTTCGGTAAAAAAAAAGAGACTCTTAGACCAGGCATTGTTCGACATCGTTCAGAAAAAAGCTCATCGCGAAGAAAAGAAGGGATGAACCTCACGCTAATTTCTCGCGGAAAATTGAATTGACGTACGAGAAAGAGACAAAGTCAGTGGCTGTCTTCGACGCCTCATGCAAATTTGGCACGACCTGCGACACTAGAGAAAATGAAACTGGGTGTCTGAAGTTTCATGAATAATGCGGCAATGATGTAAAAACAAGAACAGAAACAATGCCCTCAAGACGACTCCAGACCCGAAGGAAAGCAATTACTTTATGTCTTCTCAGTACGCATTCTTAAAATCTTCCGGATTTGACTGAATTTTTTTTTTCTCAATTCAACTCTTTACTGTGATCTACAACTTTTGTTTGAAAGCCAAATTTTTGAACATTCCCAATTTTCTCCCATCATATATTTACGCTAATTATATCTCACGCAGACGGCAAAAATTAATCTGAATCAGCAAAAAGCCAAATTCTGATAATTTAAATCCCTTGTTACACCTATTATAATTACTTTCGAAACTTAAATCTTCTATACAGAGAGAAAATTTTATCGGAGTAGTATTTTCCGGACGGTTCAATGATACAAAATTTAGAATAAAACGGTAATTTCTTCGCATAGAAAGAGATATTTTATGCCATGTTTCGGTTTAACATTTAAGTCAGTGGCAATCTTCAACGACTCATGCAAATTTGGCACGACCTGCCACACTAGAGAAAATGAAACTAGGTGTCCGAAATTTCATGAATAATGCGGCAATGATGTAAAAACAAGAACAAAAACAATACTCTCAAGACGACTCCAGAACCGAAGGAAAGCAATTACTTTATTTCTTCTCAGTGGCATGCATTCCTAAACTCTTCCGGAGTTCGATTTTTATTAATAAATAAATTAATATAATAATTAATTAAGATTAAATATTCGATTTTTTTTATTTTATTCAACTCTTTATTGTGATCTACAACTGTTATTTGAAAATGAAATTTTTGCATTTTAACTACTTTTTTCCCATAACATTTTTACGCTAATTGTACTCAAGCAGACGGCAAAAAAGCAATTTTAATCTGAAAAGAGCCGAGTTTCACCAACTTAAAACACTTGTCACTCCTGCTATACTTAATTCAGAAACTTCAGTATTCTATACAGAGAGGAAATTTTAAGGGGGGGGGGTAGTTTTTAACGAGTTGTTCAATGAGAAAACTAATGCCGAATAATACAGTAATTTCTTTGCATAGAAAGAGATATTTTAAGCTATCTTTTAGTTTAACATTGAAGCCAGTGGCTGTCTTCAGCGACTCATGCAAATTTGGCACGACCTGCGACACTAGAGAAAATGAAACTGGTGTCTGAAATTTCATGAATAATGCGTCAATGATGTAAAACAAGAACAGAAACAATGCCCTGAAGACGACTCCAGAACCGAAGGAAAGCAATTATTTTACTTCTTCTCATACATCCTTAAAACTCTTCCGGAGTTAACTAAATATTTGATTTTCTTTATTTTCTCCGACTCTTTATTGTGATCAACGATGAAAGATTTCTCCTCTAAGAATTGTCGAAGGGGTGCAGCACAGCGTTACGAACAAAACTTTGAAATTTATTCTCCGAGGGTTACGAAATACTGAGGGTTTTGATGAATACAGGCGTTACGTTTAACGCCAGCAGGAATTTAATGTGTATTCTGCCTTACATAATGAATATGATTTTATTTTATGCTAGGTGTATTTGGGTAGTTAATATGGGCATATGTTATGATAATAGTATAGAACAATTACCTCTATTATTCTTATTTCCTTTCCAAGAAACTGGTTTTTAACTTCTAGGTTTAATCAAAACGTCATTTAAAAAGGACTCTTCTAATTGGAAAGTAAATAATAATTTAATTTTCTGCACAATTGTTTTGTAGACACTTCGAAATTAGTTTTCCCCAAACAGCTCGAAAAATATCGAATTTTTATTTTAGCCTTTTTTATCTTTTTTTTTCTTTTCTTTTTTTTTTTTTTTTGTAGTTTCAGTTGAATATTTCTTTTGTTTTCCCCTTTTCCTATTTCTTTTGCTAAAAGAACTTAAAAACAGAATACAAATTTTACTTTCAGCGAGACCACTTGGTCACGATTAGAGCAATTTAAATGCGATACACGTGAATATTTTGAGTGTAACATAGAGCAAAAAAAGTGCTTTCATGATGCAAAGTTATTCATAGATCTAAACCAGCAAAAAAAGTGCTATTGCAACGTCTTTCAGACGCAACAATCACTAACCATTTTACAATTTTCTGTATTTTACATGGTAAAAAATAAACATATTTTCTGTAAAAAGAAATTTAAACGTTCAAAATATGTTTCGAATGAAAATAGAGCCATTTAAAAAGCCTTACTTCACTGCTTAAGATCCTTACATGTATAACAGTGCATGTTTTGTTTTACAACGTAAATATTACACTACAAAAAATGAATATTGTTTTTACAGTATAATACAGCTAATTTTATAGTAAGAAATTATAAAAATTGCTAATTTTACACTAATAGACTTTAAAATTACTACTTTTACAGCTTATTGCTGTGCATTTTACAGTTTTAAATTGGAACCTGGGCTGCCAATATTATACTGTAAAAACAACAGTTAATTTTTTGCAGTTGTCAGTATTTGCTTGGTTGTACAACTTAATGCCAAGATTTAGAACGAAAACATGAAATTAAGAAAAAAAAAAACAAAAAAAAAAAAACCAAGAAACATAAAACATATTTATCGCACATTTTTAACTATGCCATGTTAGTTTTGCCTCAAAGAGAACTACCACAGTAGATATGCTTATAACAAGTACAGAAGGACAGCAATATTTGCTCGTTATAACAGGGTGATCCTAGAAAACAAGTTCGCAAAAATCATAAAAATTCATACTTAGGGGAATGTGGGGCAAAGAGAAATAGTTAAGATATTTTACCTGTTTAAAATTGAAAAAAATCGAAATTTGTTCTGAAAATTATTGTGCATAAAGAAGGAATAATGTATTTTGTAGTACAACTATCGTTGAAATACTATTGTTCATTTTTGGCAGTTATTTTGTACCTTGAAAAAAAGGGGAGGAAATTTTTACCTGAAAAAACTATAGGGCAAAGTGAACACAAAATAGTATTTTTGAAATACTATTCTATTTGAACATTTATAAATTTATAATTGTTTTTTATTAATAATAAAAAACATTTTCTATTTGATGACCAACAGTAATTTATATCAAACGGATGCGTAAATAAACGAATAAAATATTAAAATCATCGAATAAATAAATAAGCAAATAAATGAATTATTTAATATATGCGAGAAAGAAATACGTGAATAAAACAGAGAGTGAATAAAAGAATAAGCAAAATAATGAATAAGAGAATAAGCAAAAGAATGAATAAATACGTGAATTATTACGCAAATGAATAACGAAATAAATGAATCAATAAATGAAGAATTAGGTACGTGATTTAACAAATAAATGCATAATATAAACGAAATGAACTATTTCACTTTACCATAACCACTTTACCCCGCGTGCACTTAAAAAATTTCATTGAACATTAAAAATTAAAACGTGCTTAATACAAACTAAATAAGTACAGCACTGGACATCAGAGTGGATCTCAATAAATATTTAAAATGGTAATTACAAATATTTTATTATTTTATAATATCAAAAATATTTTTGAAAAACCACAAATATTACAAGAAAGGGACGAAATTTTGAAAATGACTTGCATAATTTTCTTTTGTTGATCTGCAGAACTATTTGTCTTTTGACAGGAATCAACCGTGTGTCTAGAAACTTAGTTCAAATATTGTTAAAGGGGGGGGATGGGGGTCCTGCAAACTGAAAATATTTTACCATTTCACTTTACTCACATTCTCCTACTTGCTTTTTTAGCTCTTGTTTATATTTCTGAACAGTACAAAAGAAGTTGGTACATATGCTACAAATATCTTATTGGCTCTGTCCTGTGTTAATATGTTTTTGAAACATACTCTTGGTCTGGAAAACATCGTCATTGTACTCAAAGCTTCGAAATTATCGTCGTCACTTTCACTGTCCTCTTTCATCAGCCAACCAATATCTTCAGAAGTAAGCATCTCGGAAGTAGTACGATTCACGTCAACAAATGGAAAAGCTGAGCAAATGTATTAGCTGAGCTGGCAGTCAATAGAAATTTATGAATCACAAACTATTGTTAGCTTCAAGTGGGGTTTGTTCATTAAAACCAAGTCATGTTTAGCATTTTACCAACCAAGTATTCTTAATTTTCTCGTTAAATCCCAGTCTCGTTAAGTCAGGGTTCCTCATAAGCAAAGTTTTATTGGATTATATTCTATGCCTTCTTCAAACAGAAAAAATTGTTTCTGCTAGTTCAAATATTTAACGCAAACACTTTCCCATAAATATAAATTACGCATTGCCTCATTTTTTCAAAATCAGCAGTCAATAGAAAGCACTCCAAAAGAAAGCCTTCCTACATTTTAACGAAGAAAGGTACGCCCACATTTTCCTCAATATTAACCAAAATGTTTGTAGTGGATACTCTAAATAAATGTCCCTTTAAGAGCTCTCATCTAATAAGATTTCTTTTTTTCTAAAGGGAACTAGAGGGCTTTTGTTTATTCTACATTGTATTTATTTGCTCACAGATTCCAGCTAAGAGCGTTTTTCGGCAAAGCAAGTCCATTACGAGCTGAGTGGGTTTCTTGACGACAATCATCCTCTACCGCTGGGAACCTGGAAGCTTATATCTGACAGTTCGAGTCCTTGCGAATGTTAAGAGATATAAGTGACTTTCTTAGCTGTGAAGAAGTGGAGACTAGAGGATAGAACTTGCAGAAGCTGACTAATTCTTTCTTGATTTGTATTCATCGTTAGATTTGCCGTTTATTAGATTAGCAGCTGTTTTAGCTTGTAGTTGGATGTTTTAGCGTGTTTTTTTCTACTTCGAGAAATTTAATTTCTGTTATGTTTTGGTTTTAAACTTAAAACTAATGAATTTTACCTTTGTTTTTGTTGAATATTTAATTTTAATTTGCACACTTTTCTCGTTTTAGTTAAGCTCTTAAATGTTTGAAAATTTTGTTTGGGAGCATTAATCAGAAGTATACGTTTTATTTAAATAAGCTAGAAGCCATGATTTTGTTAACCGTGAACTTTAACTTGACTACTTGAACATGAACAGCTTGACTGCCGGCATTGACATTTAAAAGTCCTGAAGTCTATATAGAATAAACTTGGATATTAAGAAATATTTTTCAATTTTATTAAGATCGTAAATTTAGAGAATTATTTTTAGTAGAAAAATTTGGCTTTTGTCTTAAAGAAGGAACTTTATCGAGAAGTCTCTTTAGTCAATTATTCATTTCGGCAGTACATCATTTTGTGAATGAGAAATACTGTATCTCCACGTTATACTTCTCGTGTCACCAGCAAAAAAAAAAAAGCGCTATCCGTAGACGAGGCACAACCAAAGGAATGAAAGGTAACAACGCATGTATGTACCAACGTACCAACGAAATGTACGTACTAACGAAAAAGTTCGTTTGACTTCCTGAATACAAACAGAAGAACTGTCTTAGCAATCGTTTTCCAAAATGTAAATGAAAAAAAAGGTCATCATCCTTTGGTGAAATAAGCATTTGAAAATACAGTTTAAACAGACAAATGGCTGATGAACAAGATATATTAAACAAAAATTGCATTGGGGTCATATATGACCCCAAGGGACTCAAGATATAAATAACTAAATTAGGAACATGTCATGAAAAGTCAAAAACTTTCAGTATCTTCAGTCTGTTATTATTCAATTTATGGAACAACAAACTATGGGTGGGACCATCCCTCCTCCCCCTCTCCGTCTTTTTACGGTTTAACAAGCTGCATCATACACAAGATGAATCAGATTTATCGGATGACCCTAGAAAATATGCAGATAGCTGCGCACATGCGATAAATAAAACTAATACTCTCATTATGATGCTGTCAGTTTTCATTGCATTGCTTAACAAGAAAAATATAATTCCAAAATATATTTTACTCTGTAAAAAACAAACATCTAGTAAAACATAAAGAGCGAAGTATTTTATTATAATTTATTGAGGTAGTTATTTCTAAACTCTGTTTTTTTTTTTTTTTTTTTTTTTTTTTTTTTTTTTTTTTTTGCCGGAAACTACGATGCGACAAAAAGCAGTATTTTTGTTTTGCTATTGACGTTTTTCTTCACACTGAATACATTATTCAATTATTGGCAAGTTAATCTCATTTGGAATTGAATAAATCTGATTTTTGAAATAAAATCATGCTTTCAATTCTTCTTGCTTATTGAAAATTTGATAACGTTGTAACTCGGATGGAACCCCCCCCCCCCCTCGCCCCAAACATTTTATTAGAGTTTCCTCTCAAGTGTTCAGTTAGTGCTAAAAACCCCTCCAGGTGTGTATAAATTTTTCTTTTTGAGCTTTGTTTTAGCTCAGAAGTTTATATTCCAAAACTGATTTACTTATTTATTTGTTATTATTGGTTTTTTTCCTTAGTTTTCACCTTAAAAAGTTTAAAAGTCTTGAAGATCTACGAGTATATTAAATCTAGTATATGGATCATAATTTTCATATTAACTACTAATTGCAAAACCTCTTGCTCTATATGTCATAATGACATTAAACATCTTTGTTACAATATGTTTCAGTCATTGTCACACACTTTTATTGGCGAAGAATAACAAAAGGGGACAATGTTAATTAATACAAGTAAAATACCTGAATGTTTCAAATTTTTATCAGTTGATTAATTTAATGAAACTTATTTAAAAATTAAGAAAAATAACTTTGAATACGTGAAGTTTCTAGATGAATAAATGAATAACAAAACAAACGTCATTGTAATAGCTGCTGTCATTCTTGCTGCTTCTTTTTTGTAGCATTCGTAAAGTTTAAAATAATTAATATTATTAAGGCTTTAGAGGTAAGACAACTTAAAGTGTGTTAGCATTTTTAGCAGTAATTTACTCTCGTTTTATATTTTTCTTGAAAGAGGTTTACTTTAAAAATATCATGCTAAAACTCTACTAATATTTCTTGTAGCGTATGTATAGTATGCGAAGAATATATAACAAAAGAAAAAAATCCTCGGTAAATATAATACTTAAAGAATATTAAATCTCAGTTCAAAAAAAGAAAGAAAAAAACTCAGTGTTTTTTTTTTATTATTATTATAAATTACAACATTTATTGCATTGAAATATAAACCCACTCCATAAACTCCTTATACAACTGTATAGGAAGTTATTGACTTAATGTTCAATGCGTGGGTAAATCTTCCAAGTTGCTAGACTGAAATGACTTTGGCTACAATGAAGTTGATTTTAGCTTCACTAAACAGAAACATAAGCAATGAGTAAATGAAATCCACCGCATGCCGTCATACATGCAAATATTTGTCCTAGATTTCTGACTTAAGTAAGCTCCAGATTTAGCGCTCTACTAATTCGCCAACTAAAGTCTAAACGAATAGATAGAGCACAGAAATGGTACTGGATATTAACTAAACATTCATTCAGCACACCCACTAAAGATACGTAAACGGAATAAACGGAAGGATGGATGGTTTAGGACACATTTATATTGCATAGATGCATGCATATATATATATATATATATATATATATATATATATATATATATATATATATATATATATATATATATATATATATATATATATATATATATGCAGAAAATTTTCTAGATTATTTTACCTTTTAAATCAAATTTTCTGAATTCCTTAGCGGTTCATGTAACAAATTTTGAGGATTTAAGAATTTCTGAAATTAAATATTAAGACTGAGTAACGAAAAAGCATTGCCTATAAATAGAAGTCGAAATAAAATGGTTTTCGGGTGGATTTTTTAAAAAATCTTGTTGGTAAATTGTCGGCCAAATGGCATGATAAATATTGCTAACCACGGCAAAGATTCCTATCATGATCATTAGTTCTCTTACTGCTAAAATCGAGTCATTTTTTTCATCCTAGGCTCCTTTTTTTATTCATGATTGAATTTTTGCTCGTGTAGTCTATCGTGTATTAGAGTCGTGTAGGCTGTATTGGACATAATCTTTATCAGTGTGTTCTTTTAAAAATTGTTCTTTCTTTTATTCCATAGCAGTCAGATATTGATTTTACCTCTATAAAGTATGAAACCGATTAAAGTTTTATTACATATTTTCTGTCGTCCAGTCAGGCCTACAATAATTTCCCAGAGAAGCTTACAAATGCCATAACACAAATAGTTTTTTAAACGTGAGAGTACAAAAAAACGAACATTCGTACGTTTTAAGAAAGAAATTATGTAGAAAAAGATTTATTTTTACGTCTTTCGTCTAAAGATTGTGTCAAATGACGCAGAAACTCTCGCCAAATGTGCACCTTGGGAAATGATTAGAATGAACAACCTTATAAAGTAATTTCGCATTGATTTTGCTCTTAGAGAGCCGAGAGCCCCTTGTTCTTATATTATTTTTACATGTTTTATTTCTTATGTCTTTTCATACGCAATTTATTAGGTGTTTAAAGATGATATAAAACTGTATTCATGTAAATACATTATACTGGAATCACAGTTTAAATACTCATTACTGAGTAACTGGTGTACAACGTATCCCCGTTTAACTTGCAAGACCTCTATTTTCGTAGCCGTTAGTACTAGGTACATCGTTCCAAATGCTAAACTAGTCGAAGTGAAGTACAGGGTTAAGATATTAAAAGTTTTAAACAAAAGACAAAATTAATGAACTGTTACGAAATCTACCATTTTATACTGCTCCTATCTCTTCAAAAATTTCAAATCTTCTTTGGAAAATAATGTCCATTAAAAAATAATACTAACACAAAAAACATCATAGTGGTACGACTAATATTTACTGAGACATAAAGAGCAGCGTTTCGTTACATATTTAACTTTACACTAGACAATTACACCTTTTGGGGAACTATAGCAGCTAACTAGCGCTCAAAATTATATGTGTGCAGAGATATTTTTTTAGAATGGTACAAGCTTTGTATTGTATTTTTACGTATCATAGCATAGCATTTGCACATTAAATTTTTAGTAGCAATGCAAAAGATAAATATAATGTAACTTTCACTTCGACAACCTGTCATTCTTCTGAAAGGGCTATTTGTTCCAATGTCATCATCTGCACGATTCCCTAAAATTTTGAACTCAAATAGTTCCTTGACTTTTGGTCACAAATGCTTCAAATATTTTACGTTAGTATTATTTTCAATCGGAATTATTTCCCAAAATGTAATGCAGAGGATTTGTTGAAAGAATAAAAAGTTAGTTTGTACTTTTTCACTTTCCCTCCTCATCTTTAAACTAAAAATACTTTGCTTCTTATTTTGATTGTTATTGCAATTGTTAGTATGCGTCTAAAACTTATGGTTGCGAATGCAGATATGCTTTTCAGGTTAACCGTTAATACGCTATGTATGTATATATATATATATATATATATACACACACGAGGCGTATTGTAAAAGTGAGTGCCGTTTTGGTAGAAATTAAAAGCAAGCAAAGATATCTGTATAATTTTTTTTACATGACAAACCATACCTTAAACTACTTTTCTGAATAACTGTCACCAATTAGAACGGCACTTATCATATCGTACAATCAGCTTTAAAGTCCCTTTTCAAAGAAATATGCCGCCACTGCATTACGATCAACCTGACATCACTATCATTGTCGTGGAACTAGCAAGCCACCGATTTGCTGTTTCAGATTAAAAAACAGGTAATAGTCACTGTATGCTCGATCTGGGTTGCTTTTGCACAAAATCTTCATCAATGAAGGAAGGTCGACCACTCCGTTCCTTGGTGTGCACATTAGAGTGGCCATCTTTGAACGCTAGGACCCAAATCCTAACCACTCCATCGTTCATAATAGTTTCACCATGTATCGAAGAAATCTTGCGATGAATATCGATAGCTTTTTACCCTTTTTCAGTTAAAAAACGAACTACCGCCCGTATCTAAGTCCTCGGCACTCTCAATCGATGGACGTTTTTTGAAGGTGATTGTGCGATATGATAAGTGCCTTACATTTAATACAGTGCGTCGCAAAAGTTTAAGCACAACCGAAATCTTTTGATAAGACGAAAAGTATGCACCAAAAAGCTCTGAAATTTTTACTGTAATTAAACAAACAGCTTACAAATCCATGTTTCTAATTTGGATACAATTCATTGAAATTAAAATACGATTACATGATAAAATCAAAATTTTGCTGTCGCAAAAGTTAAAGCACAAAAACGGAATATGTATATTTTAAAAAGCATAAAAGTCTTTTAGTAGTCTATGGTGTTACCGTTGCATCTGATGAGTTCGAACATGCAATTTTTCATCGATAGCACGAGATTATGGAAGGTTTCGGGAGATAGTCTGTACCAGGCTTCCTCGATTGTAGATTTAAGCTCTTGAACAGAGCAATACTGGTTCCCATTCTGATATCCCCCACGTGCGAGAATTCCCCAGATATTTTCTATGGGATTTAGATTCGGGCTGAGTGCTGGCCAGTTCATGACACTAATATTTTGAGAAGCAAGCCATTCTTTCGTACTACGGGAATTGTGTATTAAAGCGTTGTCTTGCTGAAAAATCCAATCAGGACCACCTAGGACTTCATCAAATGGTAACAAATGCTTTCTCAGGGTATCTTGATAACTTTCTGAATTTTGTCTACCCTTTAGAAAGCTAAGAGAAGTTTGTCCGTTGAAGCAAAAAGCGCCCAATTCCATGACTGAGCCACCACCATTTTGCCTACTGAATACACACTTCGGATCTTTCCTCAAGTCACGCCAGTAGTATGAGAACCCATCTGGACCGTCTAAATTCCATTTTTTTTCATCAGAGAACACAACAGTAATCCATTCGTCACTATAATGCATATGATGCTTTGCCCACTGCAGTCTTGCTTGTTTGTGACACTTTTTCAGAAAAGGGTTGCGAGCTAACTTTTGTTTTTTGATAAATCCTGATTATTTTATTCGTCTGCTTATGGTATCACGTGATAATTTTGTTACAAGTCTAGTTTTTATTTGATTAAGTGACAAATTTTCAGTTAAGGCCAGTTTTTTAATTCTTCTATCTTCACGAGAGGTAGTTTTTCTCGGTCTTCCTGAGCGAAACGCAGGTTTAAATTGATTTCCACGTTTCAGAACATTATAAATACCTCGTTTAGATCGATTTAAAATCACTGAAATTTTCATAACAGAGTTACCTTCTGCTTTCAGCTTCCAGAGTTTCACAACTTCTTCAGACGAGAACTGTGGTAACTTCGGCATCTCGATAACACTTTAAGCCATTGCTACACTATATAACTCGTTCAAAAGAACCGCACTGGTTCTTCACGCATCACGTTTCAAGAGATATTTGCATAAAATCTGATCTGTGCATAAACGTTTGCGACAGTCAAAAAAATATCTTTTGAATTTTCTGATTTTCGTTGCGGTTATATTTTTCAAAACTTCAAACACTTAATTAGGATCATAGTAGCCACTTACAGTATAAATATGAAAGCATTCTGCTGAAAAGATTTCTTTTTTTTTCAAAAATTTGCATAGTGCTTAAACTTTTGCGACGCACTGTAGCAAATATGTAGAAACGTAGTTCAAGGCATGGGCTTTCATGTAAAAATACAATTGTTAGGATATTTCTGCTTGTTTTTTATTTACATCAAAACGGTACTTACTTTAAAAATGCGCCTCGTATATATATATTACGTATCAATTAAGGTCATTTATCACTTTTTCATGCCATATCGGCAGACACGTAGTCACTAATGCCTGCAAGCTATCGACTGATATATATAAAGACGCGTGAAAGCTATCGGCAAACTATTTTCCAACAATTTTTCTGTATAATTAAATACATAAAAAATGTTAATTCTACCGGTACGGCAGATAACCCGGAATGTCGGATAATCGAAGGGCTGATAACTTTGACACTACTGCTCCGGCAATTTAATGAACAATGAATTTAATAAGCAAACCATCTGTTTACTGTGAGTAATCAAGAAATTTATATCATTAAATGTGTTTTTTTTTCGTGTCCAAGTTATAGTTCTTTAATGTTTAAATGAATTTATAATTTAATTTCTAAAGCACTTCTTTTGTTTCTTTTGTCTTTAACGTACAAAACGAGATTGTGGCTGTTTTTGTTTTTACAAAAGATCTTTTTAATTAACAAAAAAAAATACTAATTTAATTAAGAGATAGTTTAGAGGAACAAAACAAAGACATAAGTGAAGCTTTTTTTCAAAAGCTTTTCGTTATTCATATTACATAGAAAATGCTTTTGGATTTAATCTTAACTCAATTTAAAAATTTAAGAAACGAATTAAAGTCCCGGATTAGTAACTTTCCGATAAATTACTTTTTTAAGCTGTGTACTGCAAGTAAAACTCTTCTTAATGTTACAAAAGCAAACAAAGAAAATAAAAATATCCAGAATTGCAATAAATCCGTGATTTAAAACAGAAGAGTTGAGAATTTCTTTTGCACTCTCTACGATACTGTTATGTATTTTGAAACTCTATTTTTAATTTGCACTAAAGTAATTAATATTTAATTAGTTGATTAGGAATATTAATAAGAAATTTATTTATTTTGCTACGTTATTTTCGTATTTCAAAGCCTCATTTACTGTTTTTCGATTTTTTTTATTTATTTAAAAACCGTCGGTACTTCTTTTTAAAATATGTGTTCTTGTTCAATACTGCAAAAAGTCTCATCAAATCTTTTCACTTCAAGGGAATCTGATATGCCACGCTTCCAAAACATGTTAAGGAAATAAGGGATATTTATTTACTGCACGATGGATCACTTGTTATTATTTTTACTTAACCCATTTATGCCCAGTAGCCAAAAAACGGGACGCTTGTTAGTTACTGCAGACAAAGACCTGTAATACGTATATCCTTTTACTAAAGCTGTTTTTCACAAGTGGAATAATACTTCTTCTTGAGAAAACCATATGAAGCCGCTAGCTGGACATTAGTTCATTTATTGACAGTTATTTTTAGATAAATGAGTCAAACAACGATAGAGCATGGGTAGTCGCAGAAAGATGGTATTTTCTACTAACTTATTTTTCATAAAATTAAACTATTTTAGAATGGTTTGCTTAAAATTGATCACAGAAGTCTTCCGTAATGTTAGTTTGCAAAAATGATTATATTATTTTTGTATAATCATACTCATTTGCTCATATATATGCCCAGTGTCCCATAAACATGACATTGAATAACTTAATAAATATGGCAGTGGTGATCTATTTGACGCCTAAAATGTATTTAAAACATTCCAAGTAAGAGTTTTAAGCAAATAAAAATTGAAAAAAAAAATGTTAAAAAAAGCTTGGGCATAAATGAGTTCAGTTCTATGAGGAAGGCCACATGCCACTATCTTTAAAGCCACTTGCACCCCCCCCCCCCAAGCGTATGAAAAACGTTAGAATTACTGGATTCAACCCTGATAGATTTATTTTCCTTATAAATGAATTTTTTCAGCCCAGAACCAGTTGCAAGAAAGGAGCTGAATCATCTATGAATGAAGAATAAGCTCAAATACTAATTGAAATGGTTAGAACTGTTTCATAATTCTAAAGGTCAATGTTATCCTGAACACACAATAGCCAACTATTTGAACATTTTCTTCAAATGAGTGGAAACTCTAGTCTTTCCCATTGTTTCAATTAGCTAAAAAGTTGTGTAACATAAAAATTGTTTATGATGTAACAATAAAAATGTTCCGATATTTCAACTTTAGATCCTTCTTTTCATAATGAATGAAAATTACATTAACGAAATATTAATTTAATAAAACTGTTTTATAAAAGCAAAGCGTTTGAAAATAAAATGTATCGAAACATCTCCTAGCTAACACTCATTTTTTGGCTAAAAAGTATATATATTAAGAGCATTATCCTTTTAACTGTGCAATAATAGCACATGCAAATCATTATTTCTTAAGAGCAAGAGCCCTACTTTTAATCCTTGAATAACGTGAGGTATAAAGTAAAGTATTTTAAAATAACAGTTATGGTTACTACTCTCGTCTCTTGGTGCTTGATTTTCAAGTTGTATTCGCAAGCATCTTTCATTTGTTTACAACTATGTGGTTCTCAAGCAACTGTTAAATATTTGTAGTCTTTCAAGGACGATTATAGAACATACATGTTTCCTAAATGCATTTTTTTTAATTTCTCGAAACAATAAATTTACAAGTTATAGTTGTTCGTGTTACAAAGCCATCAAAATGTATGTGTATATATATATATATATATATATATATATATATATAAACAACAATAGAAAATAATAGTGCGATTAATTTATTTTTAAGTTGTTGTTTAAAACATATACTTATTTTTCTAAACAACACAAAATTCAGCGCTATACATCGAAGTTGTTGGTGGTAAAATATTTACTTTTTAATACCTGTTACGCATACAGAAACAAGGATTAGACAAATGTTGCTCATTTTCTTCAATAACCATACCGCATATTACTTTTTCCCATACATTTATTTAAAAAAAGCAACTAAAGGTCTTATAACCAAGACGATCTCTATACTCATAATCCCATCCATCACGCACGTGTATTTTGGCAGTTATGCTTCCGTCACGTATGCAAAAGCAATAGAGCGAAAAAGCCTGAACCCTCATTTTTAATCCTGAAGTATTCCAAGACGCACCGTTAATGAGCTCACAGTGGCTTTGGCTGGAGTACCAAGAGTGCTGGCAAAAAGCCAGCATCAGTTGCATCCCTCCATATATCTTGAGAAGCAGGGAGAATGTAAACAAACCTCCGCTTTGCGTAGAAGAAGAGAAATAATTCCGTAACTGGGCTCCCAGAAGGAAGGAAATACCTGAAATGATCCAGTCCTCTCTTAACCACGGAAATCAAGGAGAGGAATTATTTGGAATGCCATATTATCGAACTTATTTTTTTAGAATGAACAGAAAACGCTCATGTACTGCTTTTCAGAGAATTATTTGGACTGCCATGTTATTGAACTTATTTTTTTAGAATGAATAGAAAACGCCTACGTACTACTTTTCAGATGAATTATTCGGACTGCCATATTATCGAATTTATCGTTTGTAGAATGCGCAGCAAACGCTCATGCACTGTTTTTGAGATCAGCTATTTGGACTGCCATATTATCGACCTTATCTTTTTTAGAATGTACAGAAAATACTCATGCACTGTTTTTGAGATGAATTATTCGGACTGCCACAGTATCAAATTTCTCTTTGTTAGAATGCACAGAAAACGCTCATGCACTGGTTTTGAGAGGAATTATTTGAACTGCCATATGATTGAATTTATCGTTTTTAGATTGCCCAGAATACGCTGATGCACTGTTTTTGAAGACTATAGGATGGCAGTAAAAAAGCCAAAGAGGTCTTGAACTGGACAGTCAAATATTTAAATAAGGTCCAATTTCTTTATTTGTTCAGTTCAAATTCAATCTAACTTACTGGATAAATACGAAACAAAGGGGTACTTAAACGCTAACTATTCACTGTTTCCTTTTTATATCATATTATACCTAAAAATAAGAATATTTCTGTTAAATCATTTTATACTCAAATCAATTACTTAAACTAAAATCTTCAGTCAAAAATATTCAAAGTATTGAACTATATATTAATTAATATCGGTTTTTAATTGTGACGATTTTACTAAACTCAACCTTCTTCATATAACCGGTGTAATTTGTTTGCAGTAATTTTCAGAACAATACTTTACAGAGAAACTAGGCAGAGACTGAAAACACGGTAAACTTAAACAATTATATTAACATGGGCAAAATAACGGAATGGCGTTGCCTAATTGAAATTCCTGGACGGCGACGAAACAGAGATATTTCCCCTTTTGAAATTAAATTATTTAACTTCTAACGCCGTTTTTACTTAATTTAGAGGTAAAAGGGTATTTATGTTATATTTGTTTTTTGTGCATGCCCGTCATTTCAAGTTTTACCGGGGGACGGGTGCAAACAGAACGCAATTTCATCGGAAAACAACAAAAACCACGCCCACTTATATGCAAATAGGGTTGGTTCGGGTAAGTGGGCCACCCCCTTAAAACTGAAATAAGCACATGGTTTTTATACTGATCATGTTATATATTATCACAGTGATTGGTTTTGCATATATTTGGGTTTCATGGAAAAAATTTTAGATCATATAACTTATGTCGAAAAAAAAATCGCGAAAAAAATTTTTTTGCGAGTTCAAACTACATTTTTCATGGAAGTGTTTCAAGGTTAGTTTCTTTATTTTTTCTATGTTCATTAAATTTTCTTGTAGAGTTTAACATGAAGTACACATTGCAATTGGAATTTTTACGCAAAGTATTATTGATTAGTGTTTAAGAGGACTTGTCGCACTTAAACCCGTAGTTTTTCCCTATTAGGGTAAGTGGGCCTCCTCACTATGGGGTAAGTGGGCCCCTCATAATAATGATGATTTCAAAATGAAAAGCAGTTCTGATGAAGCAATTTCTAAGATGAAATGAAAGATAATGATGCATAACTAGAAAGATTTGATTCTTTAGCTACAAAAACTGCAAAAGCTGGTAATTATGTGTTTGGGAAACTTGCATCAAAGAAAACCATAAAGTATAATGAAGTTCTAATAGAATATGATGCAAATGAAAAAAATACTGCTAAATTTGATAGAAAGAATAGAAACAGCTACACTTTTATTGGTTTAATGTAAGTGATGTTAGAATTATAACTAAGGATGAAATGATAATGTGTTCTCCCTCAGAAACTCCAAGTTGACGCTGCCATTGTTTCCATTTTTTTTTCAACCTATGTATATTTTTTCACTTTACCAAAATTGATCTTTATCGACTCTATTATGTTTGATCAACACTAATTTATATGTAAAAGCAAACAATATGCCTAACGGCTTTTAATGAATTTCACACACACAATTATTTTGTATTCCACTTTATAATTTTCTGTCATACACATTTAAATGTAAGTAAATATCTCGTAAATGGATACATTTACAAAAAAAAATTCCTACTAAAATTTTACATACGTTATCAGGTAAGACCCGCAAACCTCTTTTTTAGATATGCTCACTTTAAATATAAATAAATGGCGGGTGGCCCACTTACCCCTTCTTAGGGGGTAAATGGGTCCATCACGCCATTTTTTAAAGACTAAGTTAGTAAAAAATTTTTAAAGTATATTTTTAGGAAATAATGTTGAACTTGTGTTTATTAATAATGTCCAAGAAAAAATAAGTCAACAAATTTGGGCTGTTTTGCTTTAAAACTTTTGTATAAGCCTTTAAAAACGAACTGTTCTAAAAAGGGGACCCACTTACCCTAACCAACCCTAAATTGATTTGCTCATCTGACCCCCTTAAATAACCGGCCTGCCTGTGTAACTACTTATCATTGGCATCTAAGTATAAGTCTTTAAAATATATCTGACTCATTAATACAGTCAATTAAAATTTACGGTAAGACTTACTTCATATTTCAAAATCATTACACAGTTCAAAAGTCAAATCTGTAAATCTAACGTAGAAGTTACGAGTCTAAAAAGTTTGTTTCACTCTTTCTCAGCAAACCATTCAAATATTAAAATTAACAGAACCTCGAAATTAAAGTTTTGAACTTATGAGTATTAGAATGTTAATACGATTTTTTTTAAGGAGAGAGAAACGAAAGTAAACATTTCTCTTCTATAGAAAACATCATAACGCTTTTAGTAGAACTTAAACATATATCTTTTAAAATTTAAATACATACGCGAATTATTGAGATTGTGATTTTCCAATACGCCAATGTATTTTAGTTGAAGAAAACCGGCTACCTTGTCTAGTGGTCAGAGGAGTCTGAATGGATCAGGAATCCCCGGGTTCGAATCCCGGCTCGGGCATGAGTGTACTTCCACTTTCTCTGAATGAATGAGTGCGTTGTGAATGTGTGTGTGCCCTATCAACGGATCTTATGGCATGCGTGCGAGCTAAATCGAACTACCACCTTCATGGTGCTCGCAAAAACGGAAGTCGTACCTATACCACCTTTAATCGGGTAGATGTATCTACTCGATTAAAGGTAACAAGACATTAAACATTAAAGGTAAAGGTATCAAGTATTGTGAAAAATACTTGAAAATTTTCATCTCACCTAACCCGCATAACCACCACATTTGCGGTTGCAAAGAAAAAATTATCATTTCTGACCTCCTGGAACTTCAAAGCCCCCAACTCTGAAGCATGCGACACCAAAATCAACCTGCATCCGACACAGCTGTAACAGATGTAAAAAGACTAACTACTACTTCAACTCTCAAGGTAATATTAAGCCTCCGATTTGTTTACCCCAAAGTCAGTCCACTACTCCGACTTCCTGATAGTGACAACTAGTTGAAGTTTGTTTCAATTTTTAAACTTGATTTTTTTTCAATCAATGTGATATCTTGAGCAAAGCTCAGGAATAAAAATGGCACAACACGAATAATCTGAGTTTCTTCCATAAACCAGCAAAACAAAATCTGCTTTATCTGTAAATAAGATGAAAACAAATATAATACCACATCAGTTCACTACTCCGACTCCCTGATAGTCACAACAAGTTGAAATTTGCTTCAATTTTTAACTTGACTTTTTCAATCAATGATACGTTGAGCAAAGCTGACGAACAAAAATTGCATAACACGAATAACCTGAGTTTCTTTAATAAATCAGCAAAACAATCTGCTTTATCTATCAAAAAGATGAACACAAATATAATACTATATCAGTTCACTACTCTGTCTCCCTGATAGTCACAAATAGATGAAATTTGCTTCAAATTTATGACTTTTTAAATCAATGATGGTTGAGCAAAGCTTACGAATAAAAATGTTTTAGTAAAACCTAAGTTTCTTCCATAAATCAGCAAAACAATTTAAAATCAATTGTTGTACGTTTCGAGAAACGCATTTAATGTTTTTCGATTAGACATTTTCATTGCATTGAGACAATCAAAAATAAATGTGACATTTCTTTGACTGAAAACACGATATTTGTTAGTATTGTTTAAATTAAAGTCCTTTGAATTTGCTTTGATCATTCTTTCTTCAAAGTGAAAATTCACTGACAATTGGCTCTTTGTAGAACACTGATTTTTTCTTCTAACTATTTGCTGAACAAATTTCTTCCACTGGACTCTGATTGCTTCATCTGTCAATAAGACGAAAACAAATAGAATAATATATAGTGCATTTAATGTGAATGTTCTTGAAATTTTAGCAGTACTAAGAAAAAGGAAAAGCTACTTTTGTCGCTAAGCTACTTTTGTCGAATATTGTTTAAGAGCGGATCTTAAAGAAAATTATACGTTTCATTTTCCAGAGGGTTTTTTTTTTTTGGGGGGGGGGACAGAATCTGACTGGTATATTTAATTCAGCGTATGAGTATGAATTACTTCCACCGACATATAATTAAAGAGACAATATTAGTACCTCAGAAGAGCAAAGGTGAACTTGGTAAAACTTAACATTGATTTCCCAATGTCTCTATTCCGGGATTCGCCCTTGCTCTTCCAAGGTCCTGATATGTTACTAATATACTTTCTTTGAATCTAAGTGACTTGAAGACTTCATATAAAAAACAAAGAGCTTTAAATTTAAATTCTCGAATTCATTTTTTCTTAAACTTTAAAAAAGACGTAAATTTTACAGGAGTGCTCGGAAAGATGGGATTTTTTTCATGTAATCCCCCTTCAGTCCCCATCCTTTTTCAAAACAATGGAGCGTTAAGGTCTGCTCTAAACGGTTGTAAAATTAGCATAGATTTTAAATGTTTATTTGTTTGTTTCAAATCTGGCTGCGTTTAGCTTCTTGCCATTCACAGACCTAGTGCATTCCCCAAGAACGGCACCCACTCTTTCATGTGGCACCACCATTGGCAGATTGCCATTACCACGAGAAATTTGACGCCAAGTTTCCCCACTAGATGGAGGCACCGGGGCTCTATTCGATGCGAAACTGCACTAGGAATTCAATTTTGACAAGAGAAACTATAAGCCAAACAAGTAGGGGAGAGTGGTAATGAATGGGCCACTTTTTGGTTTTGAATTTTTGTAATTTTTTCTAACACTTTGTTTTAACTCTAAATTGGTGTTTTAGTTACTTTACTTATCTGGCTATCTAAAAAAGTCATAAAAGTTGGATTAGCACCTGTCTAGAATGAATTATAATAGAAAATAAAAATTTTGAAATTTGGCCCATTCAACCCCACCTATGGGGTTGAATGGGCCATCGAAGGTAATGAATGGGCCACTAAATGAATTCAATGAAAACATGTGGATTTAATCTTTTATTTGCTGAATATGACAAAATAAATGTGGCACTTGATATGATGATACAAAATCATGCTGATTTAAAATTATATAAATATCAAAACTGATGCATACCAATTGTAGCGGAAAAATGACTAAATAATGAGATTGTAAGAAATAAATAACATCAAATATATATAAAAAATAACAAAAAATACACACTATGATTTAACAAAATTTATATATTTCAAAAATAATATTAAAATCACTTTCAAAAACTAAATCTTCATTTTCAAACTTGTCAAAATTCATTTTTTTTTTTAATTACTTGACATCGGGAATAAGAAATATCTAACTTAAGTTACCAAGAAAAAAAATGAAATTGTACTGTGAGGAATATAATATGAAGGAGAGAGGGGGCTTTTTCAATCCACGGAATGCGACCAGAGGTCTATTGTACTATAGGAATATAATATAGATCTGCAAATTATATTTAGAAGTTACTACAAACCTATTTTGACGACAGTAATCTTTATCTATGACAGTCAGTTGTGTTTCATATTAATGCGAAAATCCAAAGAAAATGAAGAAAAACAATATTTAGGTGGCCCATTCATTACCATGACATAGTGGCCCATTCAGCCCCACCTATATTTTTGGAATACATTTAGGTTTTTTGAGTACATTGAATTTAAATAACATCAAAATATATCTTAAAATTAGTTTATAGATATGGAAAGACTAACTTATACACATGTATGCAGTGAAATACTTGGTACATTTTAGCTAGAAAATGTTTTACTAAAAAGGGAAAAACTTACTTTTCAGTCAGATTCTTGACCATGCCACTCTAGTTTGAAAATGGCTCAGCGCAAACGAATGAAAATTGGTTGAGTTTAGTAGAACAAATAGCTACATCTATTGATGGCATCAAAAAAAAAATTCATGCGAATACTTTTTCATATTTTGTTAGTGGCCCATTCATCACCATGGCCCATTCATTACCACTCTCCCCTACTCGAGGGATCTTTTACATGCCGCATAATCATACGACATGGACGCTGTCGATTTTCTGCATCATGAAAATCCACTGACTGGAGTCGGGTTTGATCCCGCGCCTTTAATCGTGAGAGAGACCTGCGTCTTAACCACTACACTATTCTGTCGGCAGATTTCAAATGTGATCGTTATTTTTTCGAAGGGGGCCTCGGTGGCTCAGAGGTAGAAGTTTCGCCTCGAAAGCAAGAGGTCCCGGGTTGTTGTAAATCTTTTTTGTGCTGTCTTCTTGTGATGTCCACCCTCTCTCGAGGCAAGGGCACTGATCTTTGCGCAGTATTTGTTAAACAATGCACACCACAGCAAACAAACAAACATGTTTTCGAAGGATGTAAAAAAATAGCCTAACAATGAGAGAGCTAAAATCGAATTTGATCCAATTTTGCTTATAGTTCATTTTAATCAGACGTTAGCAAAGCAATTGGTACATTTATTTTTACCATCTTCAGCGGTAAAATTTTGTACTATCCCAATACTACCCTTACTTTACTGTCCTTGATATACTATGTTACTTCTTTAGAGGTTTCCGTTGCAGATCCAAAAAAGTGCCTTTTTAGAACAGTTAATATATATATATATTTATTTATTTATTATTATTATTATTATTATTATTTTTAACTCCTGGTTTTAAACATTTTTGGTCGACTGTAATGCAATAAAAATTCAACTAAGATCCCGTTTTAATGAGATTTTTTTTCTTCAATTTTCTAAAAAATAGCATTAAAAATGCTGGCACATAAAAAAATATTAAATTAAAACTTGCTAATGATATTGTCAACGTTCTTAGTTAACCACCAATGAGATAAACAGGTGAACATCCAGTCTATCAGAGGCATTCGGCCTATCTATTACTTTGCAGAAATGCCTGTTTTTCCAGATCAAGGCATACATTGATCAAAAGATAATTGAGTGAAACAGGCGATTAAAAATGTTCTGCTAATTTTCTTTCTTTTTGTTTTAGACTCATTCAAATATAATCGGCTTATCTGGCAGCTTGCCAAATCTAAATCAAACAGGGTCAGACGGTGAATGCTTTTCGTTCAAATACATCATGGCTATATAAGTTCATTTTGTCAGTGATTTTGGAACACTATATTCGAAGCGCAGTAGAACTTTAATAAAGTACAGTTTAGGAACGTTTTACAGAATTTAAATGCTAGACGCCAAGGTTTTTAAGCCTCCTCATTACATCTACAAAAGCTGTCGCTGTTCACATTGCTACTTGTTACGTCTTGAGATTGGAGTGAAATTAGTGTTACACTCACAAAGGACTAAAATCTACAGGTAGTGATTTGAAACATAAATAATGTACGCTTTTTCAAAACTAGTTCATTCTTACTGCTTCTTTAGGAAGCATCTTTAATTTACTTGTCCAAATTACTATGTCTGGTTTTCGGTTTTCTTAGAATAGTTCCACAGATTTTATCCGTTTTCTAAGCGAAATTAAATTGCTAGCTTAGCTAGAAAGGAGAAACACTTTTATTTAAAAAAAACTAATATTCCTTTAAAATAAAAACCTAATTCTAGTTCTACATTCTATTTTTAAAGAGCTTTCGTTTCATTAATATTGTTTAGCAATTCATTACAAACATATATCAGCATTAATTGTCACTTCAGTAAAAATAATACTATTGAGAAACGTTATTGAAACTCGTCAAAGATTTTCGTTTCAAAATAAAATATGCATTAATGCTTTGAAGTTTCTAAAAAGATTTCATAAGCACATACAACGGGAATTTAAATCGAATTTCTAAAAGTCTCTCAGTGAAATTGATCTTTGATTTCTCAAGTGATATTTTGAATTTATAAAAATATTGCTGCGTGTGAGTTTTATTTTAAGAAGCATTTTGCTTAGCAATTTTGTTTTATACATTTTTGTGTCTTGCTTACGGATATCTAGGATTTTTTTTTTTTTTAATTTTCATTGAACACTTTGATGTTAGGAGAACACTAAGTAAATTTGCATCAAACGTTGGAATTTTTCAACTTTACCAAAAGATTTTATTTACTTGTTCGCTATATCTTCAAAATATTCGTAATTTAGCTTATTTTTAAGATTGTTTCAATGAAAACGAACTTGATGTTTTAAACAGTTTATAGATATTTTACAAAATAACAATTTTGTTAAATAGATAAATAAATATATTTGTGCATAAATATAATATCATAAATACAACGTTGTTAAAAGCACAAATGCGCAGGAGTACTGAAGACACGTGCATACAAAAGCAACGGGAACAGAAGCGAAGGTACAATTTGTAATCGGACTTCAATTCATTACATTTTTTTCCGGTTGAAAAAAGAAAATGAAAACTGGTTAGAATTGTTGTAAAAATATCCTGATGTAGATGTCATTCTAAATGTAAACTAATTTAAGAAAATAGACCCAATTATTTTACTTGGTCTGTTTAAAATTAGTAGTTTGTTTAAATATAATGTAAAAACGCAAAACGTCCTGTTCAAGTAATATATTTCGAAATTTATGCCATTATTACTCATAGCTTAACTTCTAACCTAAGTGAAGAAACTGAGGTTCCTTGAGCTCCAATGCAAGTTAAGCCCTACTATTCTTTAAAATCAACATATCTCATTTTATACGATTGTGATTTAAAAAATACTAATAGTAATTATAAAAAAACATACACATAAATAAAAAAAAAGGAGAACCAATAGAAACTATTTCATTTTAAAGCGCATTTGGGAATGCAAGAAACAGTGAAACAAAAAAGATGTAAGCAGAAAATATACGCATGTAATCTCACCTTTCTGGGCTGGAACAGTGATTGATTTCAGGAGGAGTTGGAGTGGTTGCTGGTTTCTCAAGAGCCGCCACAAGAACTTTCACTTTCGGCCACCTGGCCCTTTCAAAAAGAAAATGTTTCGTTGAAAACACAAATGAAAATCCACTAATGATAGAAGGCCATCTTCGCTTTTGAAGTTCCCTTGTTTTAGTTAATCAGCGTGAAATTTTCGCACTCGCGTTGTCGCGGACATGTTGATTCGGAAGTTGTTATATGCATTTTGCATCCATTAGCGACAAGTTTGATACTGAATTAAACTTTAACATTAAAAAAACTCTGAAAAAATAAATAAATAAGCATGAGCAACGGCAAATCGACAAATCGGAGAAAAATTGGAAACAACGGCAAATTGAATCTGCGTCAACACGGTGTTTCTAAACTCCAGGACAAAACTTTAAGGGACGAGGGAAAGCATCTAAACACGCAAGAATGTTTAGGATGATATTCTAAACGCAATGGTGAATCGCTCCATGTCCACAAAGCTAGAAACTGACGTATGTGAATCAAGTCACAACTGCATTACACAAGACGATTTCGCACAACATTTCAGTTAAGGAAGTTTGAACTAGCTGCTGACATTTTCGGCCAGCAGCTGTACTGGAGAATCGCTTCGTTTTTACGCTTTTAAGCCTTTATTAAGAGCAGAAATTGTTGTATTGAATATTTTTATATAATAATTTTGTGACCCCGTTTCGCATCTGTCAGTATCTGGCTTCGTGTGCATGTAGCACGCCAGCATTGAGCTGGCGAACTTATGTTTCTCTATGATTATGGCTTGTTCAAATAATTTTAATCACTCTTAAATGTATGACCATGAGTTTTGGAACTTGTGTGTTCATATTAGAAAGAAAGAAAAATAAGAATCAGATAAATAAAGATATATATATAATCTTTCGACAAATTATATTTTTTTTATTCAAAGCTTGAAAATGTATTAAAAATAAAAAAAGTAATATTCAAAGAGCATATAATAAAGAAAAGTAAACGAAAGGTAAAACACAACATGAGTGACTAAAATAAGATTCAAAATACGGAATATAATTGTAATTATTTAACATACTTAGTTTTCAAGAGCGTCTGAAGAAGAGACGTGGTTTATAAAGGCAAAGTTTTAGAACTAAACGCGGAATTAAATTTATGTAAATAAAAAAAAAGTCTTTTAGTAATTTTCGTTAACAGTTATGGAGTCAATGATATCTCCCACCCTGTTCTTCAGAACCTTGCATTGATGTAATAACATAAAAGTAAGTTTTAAAAATGAATGAAATCTAAGATATTTCAGTTCAACTGTGTCGCAATTCTTTATTTTATCGGAAAGTTTGCAAATTGCAGTTTGCCAAACTTTTTTAGATATAGCAAGAATGAAAGTCATATGCGGGTTTAGAGCTGAAAATGATTAAGAATCAGATAATAAAAGTTGCAAAAAAAATTCACCGTAGGTCAATATCATCTAATTCTGTCAATCAATAAAGCATAATTAATTCTATGCATAATATAAATCAAATGAACAGCAGGGAAGGGAGGCCAAATTTTTAAAAACTGTTTTCTTTTTTTTTTCTTTTTTTTAGATCTCGGTTGGCCCATATTTCTGAATTTTTCTTCCACCCTTCCGAATAAATTATTTAAAAGAATAGTTTTGAGAAAAAACATAAATAACTTTTTTTTTTAATTTTACCAAAACTTAATTACTCTTTGTCATGTTTTGAATATTTTGTCTCAAATAATTTTCTCGTCATTAATTTTGCTGTTCTCCTCTCACTGACAAATTTACACTTCATATCTATGATGTTTGAAAGATTCATTACTTACGGAGAGAGATTTTTTTTATTTTGCTTTGCAGGAAAAACCTTAATCGCATTAAGTCTCGCTTCCGCTATCTTAAGTGTTATTAAAAAAAAAAAAAAAAAAAAAAAAAAAAAAAAAAAAAACTAAAGAGCCTTAAAACTGCACATCTGAAAAGTACACGCGAGTTCTGTTGTTTTCTTCGGAATAATGGGCGGTTGGGAGTAGCATTAATGATATTTTTGCTAGATTTGGAATGAACATTAACCAAAATAATAGTATGCAAATTTGCGCGAAATTTTGATATGGTCATTTTCCAAAATTCATATTAATTTATCTTAAAGAGTTTCATAAAGCTCTATCATGTTGAGACAGCGATAGACAATTCATTTTCCAGACTAAAATTTTATTTTTTTGCAATTTACCGTTACGTAAAAAATTAAAAGATGAAGGAAAATTTTTTTGATCATTCCTCATAAAGTTAAACATTATTAACTTCAATTTCATCCGCTTCAATAAAAGGAACTACATAGGAAAAAAGGTAGTTATAGGTGCTCATACACTTTATTGGCAGTTTTAATTTTGATGCTAAAAGCACAAGCAACACTCGGGTCCAAAGCATAAAATATGGGGGTCGGGTAAAAAATATGTAAGAGCAGCAATATTAATAACTGTTAAAAATATATCCACGAATTTGCTCCAAGTAATTCGATCGTTTAGCAGTTTGTGACTTCTTGGCGCAAAAATGAAAAATATTTGTTTTTCTTAAAAAAACGTTAAGATTAGAGTTTTTCATATGATGTTTTAAAAATAACTTAATGGTCTGTTGCTACAACCCAATAAAATATACAGATGGGATGAGAAATAAAAGGATTTGAGGAGGTGCAGTATAAATATATTTTCGTGTAGCCTCAAAATTTTGAAATATAAAATAAATAATAATTTTGAAAATTTGTAGTAACAGATCCGTATATTTTAATATTGGTTCCACGAAAATGTTGCTAAATAATACCAATATCACCAAACTAACACAAGACCTGGCATCTCATTTTTGTCATCAATTTTGTCTCCAAATTTCGGTGACCAAAAGTTTGGCGACATTTCACCAAAAATTCGACAGAAATAGCAACAAAAATTCGGGAAACATATATTTAAAAGTAGTCACTATGGCTACAGAGTCAAATTTAGCAGTCAAATTTAGCTTGATTTGGGCTAACAGAGTTGGAGTTCTAGTCAGGCGTCGAAAGATTTAAAATTTCAAGCGTTGGAGTCAGTGTCATTCACTTTTCCCCCAAGTTTTTATCTCATCCAGGGTTGCGGAGTAAGCATTGGAATGATGAAGTCGGAATCAGACCGACTTTACGATAAAAGAAACGGAGTAAGAGTCAATGATTCTAAATTATCAGGAGTTGGAGTCAATCATTTTTTTCTCCGACTACGCGGCCCTGGTGGTTAGCGATGAATGACATTTCTTCTGTCTGCATTGACAGAGCCGTGGGTAGCCTAGCTGAATAGGAGACTGGGAATCGGACGGTTCCAGGCTCAGAGCCTGACAACGCCTATTATATATCGAGTTCTCGCGGAACATTCGTGGGTCCAAAAATCCTGGGGTCGGTTGCTAGCAGTCAACTGTGGTGCAGGGTTCTGGAGAATTTTCTAATCATTCAGTACTATGTCGAAACTATTGTATAAATGACTGATCCACTCTCCACCGTTTGCCGAGGTAGTTCAACCCACTAAACTCATTAAGTGACTAGGTGCAGGAGTTTCTGGGGTGCCGAATCTGAAATGATATTAACGTCAATTTTCCGAAACAGCGTGCCTAGCAGTTTTTGAGACATCAGAATACAATCAAAATTGGAGGCGCACAACTAGATCCATAAAGCCGCGACATACGTAATTTCAACCATCTGCTGCATACGGTTCTTGAGTTTTACGAAATAAATTCATACGTATATACAAACATCACAAGAAACCTTTTGATAATTAACTCGAGGATGGACAAAAAAAAAAAAAAAACGAATATTGCGGCTGTTTATACATTCAAGGGTATCTTGAACGTAGGGATATACCGAAAAACTAGATAAGCATTCTTTTTATTTTGTTTAAGTTTATGTTACTTGATATTTGTTAATCTGGCCAATAACTGTACGATCTAACGACCTGTAACTGTAACATGGTGGCTAATTAGAGTTGGCGTTTGAAATTTGCTTTTCATGTTCACTTTATTCGCAATAGATGTGCAAAAAACGTTTGAAAACAATATGAATTCATAAATACATTAATGTATTATTTAAAACTATTTTTATTTATTTGAAACTGATCTTTTTTTTATTAAACGCAAACCATACAGACATGCGGTGACTTAAGTGGCTAATCTCTACCATTTCCCCTATTTTCACTTTGAGTGGAACTAATGAAATATCAACGAATAAATTGTGATCAGTGTTATGTCTATCATCCTCGAAATACTCACATTCTGTTATACTTTTGAATGTAATATAAATACTTTTCAGCGCAAGTGGCTATTTTAATGCGAATATTTCTGGTATAGGAAAATAATACTAGGAGAACCTGATGATTATTTTGTAGGGCTAGTAATGAACATCTTCATTACCAATATTGACGAGGTGGAAAACTTACGCTGCATGACACAAATATCAGTGTAATATACTGCAAAAAATTTACTTGTTTTTACAGTATAATATTGTAAACAGAGGTTCCAATTTTAAACTGTAAAATGCACAGTAGTAAATCAGCAATTTTACAGTCTATTACAGTAAAATTAGCAATTTTAAAGTTTATTACTATAAAATTAGCTGTATTATACTGTAAAAACAGTATGTTATTTTTTGCAGTGCACCTAACAATTGATAGAGATTTAACTGAAACAAATAAAAAGAAATCTTAGCGGTGTAAGAATGATACTAAAGAAGACTTTTCAAAAACAATAAGTTTACTAAAAATGTAATTTTATGAAAACTAAAAAAGAAGACAAAATTTTTTTAAAAAAAAGACAAAAATTTGGTAATATTTTATTCTTACTCTTACTACATGTAAAATGTCTAGTCAGGATTATGCGCTAACTTTTATTGCGGAGAATGGGGTCCATTCGATTTTACGAGAACATAAAATGCAAGAAATCTTGAATACCTTGTTAAAAAAATTTATAACTGGAACATAAATTACACTTTAAACTCGTGTTCGAGTTTAGCTCGAAAGAAACAAGAAAAGCTTCTTCTTTAAATGTTTAAAGTTTGCAGTTGGGATTTTGCCCGAAGCTAAAAAAAAAAAATCTTTGAATGCAGCGTTTTGGAAAACTCGCAACCTTCACAAATTTTACCTCTCTAATATCACAGACAGTAATCATGAAGTGTAAAACTTGTGGTTAGCTTTTTATTTATTGCAGAAAACAAGGTATTCTGACGCGATTTTGGGCACGTTGAGCATTTAAGTCGCCAAAGATTTTTTGTTTGCATTTCTTAAGAGCTATCTAAGAAACCCTTTAGGTTGAAAGACATTCACAAATCTGAATTTCGCTTTGCATGAACGTTCTGTTCTGAACTTACATGAACTTTCTGTGAACGAGGGAAATTTAATATGACAATCTCAGACGTTAGAATCCTCGCATTGTGCAACCTAAATCTTCGTGATAACCACATCATTTTAGTTATCAAAAAACCAAAGTATTAATCTTTTAAACAACTTGCAGAAAACTTCTGCAGGACAAGTCGTGAAGCAAAAGTTTACGACTCTTTCCAGTAATTTTATTTAAAAAAAATAATAATAATGATAAACTTTTCGCATTACTATATCATTTGCTACTAGTGTGCAATGCATGTGTGCCAGCGCGTTTGTAGAAATCTTAGTTTTGTAGCAGCCAGTTTCATCTAAAGCTAGACCACGGATAAATGGCGGCTGGACTGGAAGCGGAAACGGGCCACTTCATTTTGAAATAGGTTGAATCTGCGAGAACGCGTAAGCAGTGCAGCAGCCCCCAGCGTTCTCGTTAATCCAACCTATTTCCAAATGAAGTTGTCCGTTTCCGCTTCCAGTCCATCCGCCATCTTTCCGTAGTCTTACTTTACCAATATTTTTAAACAATAAAATTTTAAACCACTTGGTTAAAAGTTATAATTAATAAGAACAGTTACCTACAGTTGATCGAGCTTGTTTTAGACAGTTTGATTTAAATCAACTGACTTTTCCCCGCGATAAGCATTTAGTATTACAGTCAGTAAGATATGCATTTTAACATTATTCGTCTGATACAAAAACATAAACTAAGTATGCATTTAGCTTTTATTTCTGGTGACGGCAAATCACAGAGAAATGGACCGAAAGCCACAAAAACATGTCTGGATTTTATTACACAAATATGTATTGAATCTCACAACTTTGCGACCTAAATATTTTGCAATATATGAATTTCACGAAATTAAACATTGGAAGGATTTAATAATAACAAATGCAACTCCAATTTGTCATATGTGTATTTCTTTCAAAAATAATGACGAAAATAATATTTTCGTACTTCATACAAAACAGCGAAAGGTAAAAAAGAAAACTACTAACGTAGTTCAGATTAGAAAAATATTTATTTGTTACACTTACTTTAGCCCATAGGAAAGTTCTTATTCAGCTCTTCTATAATACTAATACCGATATTATTTAACGAATCATCCAGTGTTGCAGAGACATAATATAGAGAGAATAAAACGTGTGAACCAGGCTGTTGTAATTAGCTTATTGGATTTGGTCGCCATTATTTGATCATGTAGGATGAACAAAAATGAGTTTGTTAGTAAAAAGCCCCTTCCGCGCCGTGATACTTTCTGGCTGACTCCTAAACTTCTTTTCCTTCAGTTAAGAAAGTTGCTGTTCTATTCACTAAGGCTATATTCTGTAGGCATGTGAGAAATGGGATATTTAATTCTGCATTTCATTATATATATATATATATATATATATATATATATATGTATATATTAGGGTGATTCAAAAATTTTTTTTTTTGAATTTCTCTGGTCTTACCCCGCAGTTTTTTTACACTATTCATGAATGTGATGTATGTAAAATTTTAGCTCAATTGAATAATATTTAGAGGTCGCTCAACGCGATCGAATTCTGTTGTCGAAATTAGCAATTTCGAGAGTTGGAGTATATAGCTTCATTACCCGGAATAATATTATTCTTCATATCAAATGGAATAACTTAAAACGTTAGTTTACTCTACTAAGTAATTAGTCAATAAAATAATAGCTCAAAGTGAGTTGTAACGATTACCCCCCTCCCCCCCGCTCCAAAGCTGCATTATCTCTTACCTGAAGTTTGGGTAGAAAATGCAGCTGCAAGCTCAGGCTGTGGTTTCTGTTTTCTTTTCGGTTGTTTGAGGTGTATGAGTTTATTTGGCTAAAACACCTAGCATCCACTCTAGACAGGGCCCAGTATAAGTGGCAGAAAGCCACTTTGATAGTAGCTGCTACAGTACAAAG
The DNA here is from genome assembly GCA_038373865.1 of Uloborus plumipes. Lineage (NCBI taxonomy): Eukaryota > Metazoa > Arthropoda > Arachnida > Araneae > Uloboridae > Uloborus > Uloborus plumipes. The sequence continues at coordinate 221,150 of JAXGGA010000156.1, forward strand.
TATGGGTCAAAATGGGGAGGATTTGACAACGTCCATAAAACGGTAAATGCAAACTATTCGCTCTGAATTGGCCGTTAACTTACAAAACTCGTTTAAATCTAGACTTCCTTTGATAGTTCACTGGAACGAAACACTTATGCAAAATATATTGGGAAAATGAAGGATGATCGGCGGGTTTCATATCAGTATTAGTATCAGGACCACAAGCATTGATGATTTAATTCTGGGTTCTAGTAAGTTAGTCAGGCATTGGAATTGCTACAGAAAATGCTGCTATACGATAACCAGTTAGATAAATGGGAACTTACTGAGCTCGTACGTGGTATGTGTTTCAATACGACATGCATTGCCGGTACTAAAGTTGGAGCATGTTTGTACTTGGGGAAAAAAAAACTAGGGAAGCAACTTTTATATTGGGCTTTCCGCCATTATATTTTAGACATTGTGTTTTCTGTGGTATTACAACCGAAATTCTATTATACTCTTGGTCTCTCGGTATTTTAACCGATAAACCAAGAAATAGGTAGAATTGGGGTATTTGATTGCGTGAAATGTCAGATGCGATGTTCACGCATTTGCGTGGAACCATCCACTGGCGTTGGATCTACAATACTGCTTTTTAAGCGGTTTTAGCAACCATAGTCCAGAATAAAGCATTCTAATTTTAAACCTGGAGTGAGGAACGATGAGGTTGAGGAGTTGGTAGCACATTCAGAGCAACGTGCAACTAGTAATGGAAGTTGCGCAAAGTTAACTTCTGATGACCCATGTAAAAGAGGAAGATACTAGAGCTTAGTGCGATTTTCTTGAGCAGAGCACCTTCTCTTGGTGTATGTTTTCGTGTCTCAGGAGTAGTTCCTCGTGTTATATCTGTGTTAAAGATTCTTTATGGCTTCAAGTTATGGATATTTCCCAACCAGTTCAAACTTGCAGCTGGACAAACAAAAGGTATTCGTAACATATGAATGTGATTTTTTTCACATTCTTATCGTTAATGGGAAACAATATCTAAGAACTGGGTTCCCAGCAACCCTTTTTGTGCAAGCACTAAGAAATGATTTGGAATATTTTTAGCGTCCTTATGCATGTAAAGAAGAAACTCAAAATATATCAGCTCTTTGATCCTGAGCATTCGAATCTTTAAGATAACTACCAACAAGGTTTTATTCTACCAAAGAAACTGAGGATTGTAAACGACAATACGGAGCGTGGCATGGCCCTTATTGAAGCATTTGTTAAGACTATCACTAACGACGAAAAACAAAGACAGTGTCTTCTTCAAGTGGTACAGGAACACAGAAAAGGTTTCAAAGTTGCAAAAAAGTAACCTTAAAAAGTATTGCAAGAATTAATGAGCGAATTACTACATATTTAATGTATTTAAATTTGTTTTTTATATTTTTTCCGTATTTGATTAGTTTTCATACTTTTCTGCATTTCATTGATTTTTCAGATATATAGTTCATTTTGTGATTGCGCGCTTTTTTTCTTCGGAGATATAAAAAAGCAATAAAGTAACTTTATTATTATTATTATTTACGTTCGCATTTGTGCCACTATCACAAAATTTGAAGTACTCCTAAATGTAAATATAGTTTACTAAAATTTTGGGTGAATAATTCAGTGTATATAAAGGGCCTAAATAAGACGGTAAGACGAATAAAAATACAAAGGCTACTTTTTTCTATAGATATCACTTACGACCACGTTTTTGTCAATATCACGAAAATTCAAGGCGTTTGAGCGCCCTCTAAGTATTAATATATTTCGCCAAAATTTGGCACAAATAATCAGTGTATATAGTGGCACAAAATAAGAGGGTAAGACGCACAAAAATACAAAGTTTATTTTTTTCTGTAGATATCATTTACGATCACGTTTTTGTCAATATCACGAAATTTCAGGGCGTTTGAGCGACCTCTAAATATTAATATATTTTGCCAAAATTTTGCACAAATAATCAGTGTATATAGTGGCACAAAATAAGAGGGTAAGACGCACAAAAATACAAAGTTTATTTTTTTCCATACATTTCTGAATCACCCTAATATATATATATATATATATATATATATATATATATATATATATATATATATATATACTAGCTGCGTAGCCCGGCGTTGCACGGGCTGTAATGTAGTGAAGGCAGTTTGAGAAAACTACTCGCCACCAAGGCGACTCGCCTTTAAAAAAATGAGGAAAGTTTAAACAGTTTACTCGCCGTCAAGGCGGCTCGCCTTTACAGTAGCGAGGAAAGTTTCAATTCACTACTCGCCGCCAAGGCGGCTCGCCTTTAAAGTACCAAGGAAAAGTTTAATAAACTACTCCCCGCTAAAGCGGCTCGCTAAAAAGCTCTCCTGCATCAAAGAATCAAAAGAATTATTTGTACATGCTTCCTCAAAAATAAAGACGATGTCAAGTAGCGCATACTTAGCACTCTCCCTAAATTACAAATAAAATTCCTTTCCAAAAACAATTATTTCCAAACCGCTTTCTTCCGGTAAAATTAATTGCAAAATTCTAAACGAAAAAGTTCTTTTAATATTTGGATCGACGCCAGAAAAAGTCCCTTCTAAAAACAGCAATTGCAATTTTATTTAAAAACACATTTTCAAAATGCTACCTGAGAAAAAATATGTCATTAATAATTAGAATAAAAACAATTGTTAGAACTTTGTTATAACACGTATTCAAAATGACAATGAAAAAAATAACACTCTTTCATTTTAAAAAGTTCAACTTAATTAACGTTTTAATTCAAAATCGCAACGGTAAGAAAAAATGTCTTGGAAGTTTAATCATTAATTAGGCTTAATCGCTTTAAATTTGACTACTTATTAATTAAACATTCGCTTTAAATTTGACTACTTATGGATCGCAGCTAGAAAAAGTCCCTTCTAAAAACAGCAATTGCAATTTTATTTAAAAACACATTTTCAAAATGGTACCTGAGAAAAAATATGTCTTTAATAATTAGAATAAAAACAATTGTTAGAACTTTGTTATAACACGTATTTAAAATGACAATGGAAAAAAAATAACACTCTTTCATTTTAAAAAGTTCAATTTAATTAACGTTTTAATTTAGGGCCGAATTCAAGTGAAACACCATTGCAGTCGCTTCGAGGCGATCGCATATTGCAACCGCTACTGTAAGTCGAATTCAAGTGAATTCGTTTCACTTGAATCCAAATTTTGGAATTTGCGATTGCATTGGTGAGTTGCGATCGTCCGTGTTTCACTTGAATTCCTGCCTTAAAATCGCAACGGAAAGAAATAAATATCTTGGAATTTTAAATAGTTCAATAATTTAATTAATGTTTTAATTCAAAATGGCAACGGTAAGAAATAAATGTCTTGGAAGTTTAATCATTTATTAGGCTTAATCGCTTTAAATTACTTATTAATTGATATCTTCGCTAATTAAAATCGTATGATTATATAAATTGAAACTAATGAAGCCTGAAAAATTACCTATCTATCGGTACCTGGTTCGACTTTCAGTTCGTTGGCGTTCAGGAGAAAGAAGCGTAACATAGATAGATAGAAAGATACTCAGTTTTTAATATAAGTAGATAATTGATAGTGTATATAATTTTTGAAAAAATAATATAAGTGCCGCAAATCAAAAACCATTTATTTCCACAATCGATTCAAAGCCCCCAAAAATGGCGCAAATGTCCATAAGAAAATTCTACAGCATCGAAGGACCCCATTGCCAATTTTAACAAAGATCCGACCAAAACTGTCATTTTGTACTATAAAAAAATATGGGGTAGATCCCCATGAAGGGATGTACCTGCATAAGGACATTACAATCATTAAAATCATTCAAAAAAAAAAAAAAAACATGCAGCTGTTCGAAAAAATCCTTGCGGGCCTGGATTCGATCTCATTCCATCAGGAACTTCAACCTGACACGCATAACCACTTGACCATCGGGTCGCTCATTGAAGTAAGGATTTACGATAACACATATTGTTTCAGTTCAGTAGATCAGATGTTATGTGCGAACAAAAAAAAAATTATGGGTGGACTACCCCTAACATTTAGGGGGATGAAAAATAGATGTTGGCCGATTCTCATAGATACTGGATAAGCACAAAAAATTTCATCAAAATCGGTCAAGCCGTTTCGGAGGAGTATGGCAACGAAAACTGTGACACGAGAATTTTATATATTAGATATATATGAAATACTATGTCGTTTCAGAGTTCCTCAAGAGCGAAACGCGCTCATGCATAAAGAAACACGACAAGCGACCGTAAGAATAACCCCGGCGAGGAAAATTTATCAGTTCTGTATTGGCGTTGAGGAATTGTCACGTTTTTTTTTAATCCAAATATAAATGATCCTGTCCAAGGTCTAGTATTAAGTTACCAAAGCCACACTGTACCAGGCTTTTAATTGCTTAATGAACTGATAAAACGATTGTATTTTATGTTCATGTATAAACATTTGGTGTTAAAAGTAAGTGTTCGATATATTTTCCCAACATAATGATTGTCAGTCGATAAGTACTTTTTCAACAAAACCAAAAATGACTTCTAAAAAGTTTAAGTCCCAGTAATTTCCATAAAAAATTAGTTGCGAATTGATTGTTGAAATCTTGAGCAGTACTTTAACCTATTTTCATTCTAAAACACCAAAAGTCGGAATTGTTGACAATATGGTCTGATTCATCAAACCATGAACTTTTACTTCTTGTTATCAAGACAAGACTGTTGTGAGCTTACGCTCTGAGCTTATGATCATAAAAGTCCCTATCTAATAGTAAAGCTGACTTAGTTTAATTTGTAAAAGAGAAAATGTAACCCTTCTGTACTCAGTAGTTAGTATTAACTTTTATAACGTGTTATCAATTAGATGTAAAATGTATTTAAATTAAGGAGAAGGTGTTGAATTTTTAAATCTTTAAAGCTCAGCAGCGATCTCTAAAATTAATTTTTTTAAGCCTGAAATTTTTATGGGAGCCTTATTTTAGGGCATACATAGGGTTCCCCACAAAACGGGAGGGTTCCAATAAAAATTTCAAAACTTTATTTTTAAAGACTAATAAGTCTTTTTCTTTTGCTGAATATACTTAATTCGACTGCTGACTGCAGCAGTATTTGCGACAACTGATGTAACATAATAAATTTTTTATCAGATGGAAGGCTGAAAATAGCTGCATTACAAGCGAGCATCAATAAAAACTCCCGCTTACTGTAAATCGATAAAACCAGAAATAAACCTAGAAGTCTGTAAGGAAACTAACCTGCTGAATGAGGAATTCCTTGATACCACGTACTGTCTTTCAGTCCCAAGACGTAATGTAGCAAATGGGAAACATTATATGCATTCTATCCTAGACATTCAAACTAAATACATCGTTATTGCTGATGTCCTTAGACAGGTTTGAGACTTAGGAGAGTTTTATTGAAGTTGATTGTGAGAGGGAGAGGAGCAAAAGCTGTTGATTAATAAAGGGAAATAATAGAAATTAAAAAAAATCGTACTGTCAAATAAATAAAATGTAACGACAACAGGCCCGTCATTTAGAAGGGGCAGGGGGGTCAATTGCCCCCCCCCTGGCTTTGAGAAATCAATGTATTTACATATAAGTAGGCGTGGTTTTTAATGTTTTCCGATGTAATTGTATTGTAATTGGACCCTTTGCCCCCCCCCCCCTGGAAAAACTTGAAATGACGTCCCTGAACGACAACCACAAATCAGATTATTTTTCCCAATAATGGGCTAAATAAAACATTTTTAGCAAAAATGGTTGCGTATAAGTTAAAATGTAACTAGTACACAGCTTGTTAATTCTTGTAAATTTTTGCTGCTTTTGAAATTTTACTACCAAGATATTAGAATTCATTCATTTAAAAAAAAAAGTGTACTTTTAATGAATTATTGCTATTGACCGCTAAAAATATATTTCACTGAAAATTCAGCAAAAGCCATCAAATACACTGAAGTGACAAAAGTCATGGGATACCTCTTAATATCGTGTCGGCCCTCCTTTTGCCCGGCGAAGTGCAACAACTCGACGTGGCATGGACTCAACAAGTCGTTGGAAGTCTTCTGCAGGAATATTGAGCCATGCTGTCTCGATAGACGTCCATAATTGTGAAAGCGTTGGGGGCAGGATTTTGGGCACGAACAGACCTCTCGATGGTGTCCCATAAATGCTCAATGGGATTCATGTCGGGCGATCTAGGTGGCCAAATCATTCGTTGGAATTGTCCAGAATTTTCTTCAAACCAATTGCGAACAGTTGTGGCCCGGTGACATGGCGCATTGTCATCCATAAAAATCCCATCGTTGTTTGGGTACATGAAGTCCATGAATGGCTGCAAGTGATCTCCAAGTAGCTGCACATAAGCATTTCCAGTCAATGTTCGGTCCAGTCGCACTAGAGGACCAAGTCCATGCCATGAAAAAACAGCCCACACCATTACGGAGCCACCACCAGCTTGAACAGTGCCTTGCTGACAGTTTGGGTCCATGGCTTCGTGGGGTCTGCGCCACACTCGAACCCTACCATCGGCTCTTACCAGCTGAAATCGTGACTCATCGGACCAGGCCACGGTTTTCCATTCATCTAGGGACCAACCGATATGCTCACGTGCCCACGAGAGTCGCTGCAAGCGATGTCGTTCTGTCAGTAAAGGCACTCGAGTCGGTCTTCTGCTGGAATAGCCCAAGAAATCCAAATTTCTCCGCACAGTTCTAGCAGACACGTCCATTGTACGTCCCACATTGATTTCTACGGTGATTTGACGCAGTGTTGCTTGTCTGTTAGAATTTACGACTCTTTGCAGACGTCGCCGGTCTCGATCTTTAAGTGCAGGCGGTCGACCACTGCGCTGTCCATGGTGGGATGTTATGCCTGAAATTTCATACTCTCGGCACACTCTTTACACAGTGGATCTGGGAATGTTGAATTCTCTAACGATTTCCGAAATGGCATGACCCATGCGTCTAGCTCCAACTAACATTCCGCGTTCAAAGTCTGTTAATTCACGTCGTGCGGTCATCATCACGTTAAAACCTCTTCACATGAATAACTTGAACAGAAATGAAAGCTCTGTAAAAGCACTGCGCATTTATACCTGTTCTATGCGATGCTACTGCCATCTGAAAATTTGCATATTGCTATCCCATGACTTTTGTCACTTCAGTGTATATTCTTATGTTTAGGAAAACCATTATTTTCATTCATAAATTTAATAATTAGATTTTAAATTAATGAATGAACAGTTGCGTCAAATTTATGCTTAAAAGTCAATGCATTAACGTGTATGTTTGCATTCAATTTTTCCATTTAGCAAATAGAGAGGATAAAACTTACAATTTGTCTTTAAATAAAATACAATTTTTTGCTTTTCATCTTTTTTTTTTTGTTTTGTTTTTTTTTTACAAAGTATTAATAATTTTTCATTTGCTTGCATTTAATATAAATGAGAGTCATTAGAAAAAACTAATAATATAGAAACAAATTAGAGCTAATATTCAAATAAAAATTTAAATAACCCTGTAGTCAAATGAATCAAAAGCTATAAGTCGATGAAATCACGTGTTAAAAAAAGACAAAATAAAACTAAATTAAGATGGGTTTATCTGTCCAATAGCTACGATGCCGCTGATGCACACGTTAAAGTTATAACCCGTCAGCCCCTCCCCCCTCTTTTTATCAGAAAATTTGTAGCTTCTCCTGATTTACTAAATCCTTTAATTTTTATTAGTTACATTTTGAAGAATTCATCAATAACTTCTGGAGAAGAAGTTTAATGCTAGAGAAAAATAAATAAAGGAAATGTTTGAACACTTAAAGCAATCACGGAAAGTACCTGTCGTAAATTTAGTGTTGAAAAGCATCAATAATGCTTAAAGTTCAAGCTTTTATCCTTTTATTTTCTAAAAAGTAAAGTTGATGCGAGGAATAAAAATTTTGTACTCATTATGCTCCAGAACTATTTTAGTAATCAACATAGTTTTGAATTGTGAAACAATAGTAGTTAAGCAAATATGTTTTTATCATTAAAACCAAATTCATTTAAAAAATAATATCCGTAATACGTAGTAGATACGAAAAGTAGTTGATATTTTCAATGAGTACATTGGAACTGCTCAGTAATGCGGCGCTATATTTATCACACTTGAAATTCGAATAAATTAAATTCGCTTTACCTGTGGTGAGTAATAACGTTTAACACTACTTGCGCTAATTTAATTGGCTGGCTTCCCTATGCATTAGCTCCAAGGAAACACGCCAAAGTTTTCGTTCAACACTTTTGCACGCTACCCTCCATTTAACATTGGAAATTCGGGAATTATGCCGAGAGCCAAGTCGAAACAAAAGAAAAAAAGCCCACTCACCGGTGCGAAGTAGCTGGTAAGCTTTTTCGCCGCTGTATCCTATATTCCACAATCTGTGTTTTGTGTCGATGAGAGAAAAGAAAACCGTCTTTTGCAGCCATCTCTCCAGGATATGGACCCTACTGAGCATGCTCCGTTTCCCGAAAATGAGCCTCAAAACACTGACAGACATCTTGAGAATCTGCCAGAGAATTCTTCACCATTTCTTCTAACCTCTCCTCGTTCATTTTACAGATAGTTTGAAGCCTCGTTTCTAGCTACAAATTTATAGGAGCAGTCGCCAGGATTTTACGAGCTGACAGTGCTACGCCACGGATCCTTTCGTAACACACAACTGCCTACCTTCCTAGACAGCTCAGCAGAAACGACAACGCATAGTTTATGACCTAGCTGAAAATCAAGAGCATATCCTAGATAACAAGTTTACACATGCAGAGCATAAGTTAAACTCTTTTCTTTTAATCCCGTAGTCTCGTAGCTATGAGGTATCCGTATGGCTGTGGACTATCAAAGACATAACTGAATATCTGGATGGTACTTCTGCAACTTGAGGCAAAGGGAGTTTTAGTGAGGGGGAAGTCTAATTTTATCCACAAGGTGCGGAGCACTAGTGACAGTTCAGGTTTAAGATAATGCATCAGTAACAATTTCAGGGGGAGAGCCAGATCGTTATTTACGTGGCGGAACCTCTGTGACAAATAGCTTAAAGCAGAAGTCGAGGCTAAGAAAAGAGCATTAAGCGAAATGTTACCGAAAACGAAAGATGTTTATAATGAAGAAAAAAACGGAAAAGACGTAATTAAACGCATTAAAGACAATTTTTGTTTATCTCTTTTTTATCAACTTTTCATAAAAACCGCTCATGGCTTTTAGGTTAGTTATTTTGGTTTAATTATAATTTATTTGTTTTATTAGCCTATAATATTATTTAACGAAATAAATATTGAAATTTTACTTTTATTTATATATTTATTTCATTTCTCTTTTTCTGTTTTCTTTTTGTGTAACACTGAATGAATTTCTTATAAAATAAATACTTAGTTAAATGCAATTATTCTTGGGCATTCAGAAATATCGCATTTTTTTGTGGTGAGTCACCCATTCTGGCCGGTACTCTATGTCTGTATAAGTCAAATTTATTTACAACCTAAGCTAATTGATTAATATTTTTATATATAAAATATATTCTATAGTACTATTTGAGCCAAAAATATTTTTCTAAAATAAGAATATCAAAGTAAGGCAGTTTATATTCAAGGCGGACGTTTATTTTATGGAAATGGACTTCCGGCCAGATTAAATATTTATGAAGAAAGCATAAATTGTTCAAAACTGAATTTCAAGCAAATAACTTTTAAAAGTCTCGAAACCAAAGCAGTTTTCAGAAAGAGGAATCTCTTTAAAACAATATACAGTTGAATAGTGCAGTATGAAATATAAAATTATTTTGTAATCTAATTAGTCCAAAAACGTCACTCAAAATAAGATTGGGCACAAATTGGATAAATTCTGCATAACGGCGCCTATTTTTTTCCCCGAGTATCCCAAGATTTTACAATTGTTATCGGTCTGATAAAAATAACAGGATAACATTTGCTTAATAAAATGATTTACCAAATCTACACTATAAAAAGTTTGCTTAACCTTACTCCGTAAAAGCGTTGGAAACATTCTGCATCCAAAGCTGCTTCCAATGCAATAGAGTAACTTAACTGATAAACGGGTGTAAATTTATAAGCGATGCGTACACTGTAAAAAAATAATGTTGTTTCTACAGCTAATTTTATAGTAAGTTTACAGTAATAAACTGGAAAAATTGCTAATTTTACAGTAGTAAACTGTAAAATTGCTAGTTTGCAGTAATAAACTAAAACGGCAAGTTTTATAGTTTATTACTGAGCATTTTTCAGTTTTAAACTGGAACCTCTGCTACCAGTATTACACTGCTGTTTTTGCAGTATAATACAGCTAATTTTATGGTAATTAACTGTAAAATTGCTAATTTTACAGTAATAATGTAAGTTTACTTGTTTTACAGTAATAATCTGGAAAACAGCTAGTTTTACATTTCATTACTGTGCTTTTACAGTTTTAAACTGAAACTTCTGCTTTCAGTATTATACGGTAAAACACCAATTTATTTTTTTCAGTGTACCGTTTTTCACGTTTTATCAGTAAAGTAACTTAATTGCATTGGAGAAAGCTGTGCAACTAGCGCATTTACAGAGTAAGGTTACACTTTTTTTTTACAATAAGGTCCATGTGTAATATTAAGTTCACTTTTAGCTAAGATGGGATTCAAAAATTACGATTAAAATAGAAAAAAGTAAATAGAGGCGTCATCATTTGTAAATATCAGTGCGCAAAGTAGCTAACTTCAATGCGTTACATTCCCCCCGCAAAAATGCTTAACCATAAAAAAAAACCTTTCTACATCGATTTACATTGGTTTATTACAGTATCTCTTTTTAGTGATTCTGAACAATCAATTAAATTTGCTTATTCAGTTACGTATTTGGGGCTTAACTGACTCAACTCCTGATCAGAAGCTTAGGTGATTATAGTTGGAAGATTATCTTTAAGCGTAAACCACCACCGACGCCATTTGAATCATTTTAAGCATACTTGTTCTGAAATCCATATATACTTGCATATTTACATTAAGCGAAGGGCAGTGTGCGTGATATATTATATTGTATATCTTGGCTGGTCGAAAAATAAAACTTTCGGAAATCGTAATCTACACAAACTCCTGCCCTTGTTTCATGTAGTATTACAAAATTAAAGGAGAAAATCAAAAAAAATCAGTAACTATTTAGGGGTCGCAAATATACTTAAAGGTGCTAATTTAACATGGATAAATTGGAACTTTAAATAAGACACCGATATTTTGGTAAAAGAATTTCACTGCGGATGCAATAAGTTAAAGAAATATTGTAGAAAAGGTATTTTAAACTTATAATAAAGTCACATACATCATTTTCTTCTTCGTTTCTAAGATGTAGCATCCATGGCCCTCTCAGTGTTGAAAATCTATATCAGTGCAGTAGCACTTATAAAAGAAGGTGCGCTCTTAAATAAATCTCCTAGTTATTTTAGTGAATTGTAAGCATAAATTAATGTATTGCAAAGTTACCTTTAAACAGCGAACTTTTACAAACTCTAAGGAAAAGCTTAAAATATTCAACCTGTCGCAATCCATAAACATGCTTTAATTTATCCAAAATATGGTTTGATAATTTGTTTTGATTAGTGCAATGCAAATGTGGATATAAATATTTTTTACTTCATTTTTTTCATTTAATGTTTAGACAGCTCTAATACATATAAAGCAATTCTTTAAGTAGTAGAGTTACATTTATTTTAAGAGAGTGAGCTTTATTTTGCGAATAAATCTTCGCCCAGTTATCAAAGCTTCAAGGGTACTATAAAATGTAGTATTTTTTTTATATATTACCAGTTTAATTTTATTTCATTTAGTTACAGATTCCATATTTAATAGATCTCATTACTCAGAACAGAAAAAAAAGCAAACCAATGGGATTCAAGTAATCCACTTATCCTGGAAGCTTAATAATGCTAGAAATATGAAGGAAACGGTCATATTTCTCTTGGAACAAGATATAATAAAATATACTAGATGCGACAATTTCTCTTCCTATTGCTTTTAACCTAATAAATACGCGGGAAAAAGTCCAATTAGATCGAAAATAAGCAGGAAGAGCAAAATGGAGAGTAAAAAGAAGTACATCGATAAAATTTAAAGTTAAATTTCAAAACAATTAGTAAATTGAATCTCAAATTTATAATCAGAAATTTTGTAAATTTGAGATTCAATTTATTCAAGGAAGAAAAAAAAATGAAACCGTCTTTCAAAATTTTATATAAATAATCAACGTTTTAGAGCACATAATTTGCGAAATTTGAAGACACTTGTTTCAGGGTTACAAGGAATCCTCTTTTCAATGTAACGCAGCGGGAACTTTACCATAAAAAGACATCTGAGAAAAGCTTTTCTCTTATTATTTCGTGTATATAATAATAATAATAATAATAATAATAATAATAATAATAATAATAATAATAATAATAATAATAATAATAATAATAATAATAATAATAATAATAATAATAATAATAATAATAATAATAATAATAATAATAATAATAATAATAATAATAATAATAATAATGACAATAATAATATCAGTTTTTTGGGATATTGGTCTAATAAATTGTGAATTTCGCATATTAGAATAGAAAAAAAATTAAATTTCTGCAACTCTTAAACCACAAATTGGAATAAAATAAGGAAACAGAGAAACGGGTTCCTTTTTTTGTTTGGAAAGAAAAGCTCAATGATTCACATTTTCCTTTCTAGCAGAAATCCAAAAGCCAAATAATTATTTCAGTTTCTTTTTTTTCTTAGGTACAATGTTACTAAAAGCATGCTGCTATGAATTTCACCTTCGCTGTTGTTGTTTTTTGTTTTTTTTTTGCAATGCAATTTAATTGTTTTCATATACAACATACTTGTTGCATCCTAGGATAAATGGAGACGGCTAAATAGTCCTTATACTCTGTCTTTTTGGAGAAAATATGAATAAAACTGAATGTTTATGTGTATTTTACATAAATTTACTTTGTTGCTTATTTTTTGTAAAATAATTCCCTTCTAATAGCTTTAAGCTACGTTAAAAGGTTTCATACGGTCAACGGGCCGCAAGTTATACGTCATTTTTCGAGACATTTTTAAGCCTCTGGGCAAAATGTGGATGTCACAGTTTTCTAATGTACATCAATATCATATGAGGCAGCAAACCAAACTTCTCATTTATCCCCATGTTTATAGGGTAAATAGAAACACGAGGAAGCGAATAAATACGGGATTTCATTCTCTAACGAATTCACACGTAGTTTAAGTTTTCATACACAGTTAATCTCAGAGAGTAGAATGTAGATGCAGTGCTCAAAATGTTATCTCCCACTTCATCCAAGAGGTCCAGTAGGTTATCGAAAGTTTATGCATTGAAATTTGTTAGCAATTATCCCAAATATCCCCACTATGAATGGTTGTTTAGTTTGTCAAAGCCGGATTCTGGGGTTATGTCTAAAAAAAGAAAAAGCAGTAAACATGTCTTTATGAAAGCCTTAACTAAGATTCTTTCAATGAACATCAAACATGTAATCGAGTTTAAGAAGGATACCATTCGTCGTTAAATTTTAGAATTATGTTCTTAAACTTTGAAAATATTGGGGTCTAATTTAAAAATAAATAAAAGCAACGAGCAAAAATTAAAATTTGAGCTACTAGAAAATCTACTGTTTATCCATGAAATAAATCATAAAAAGTTTTTACACCAGGCAAATTAAATCATAGGTTATATTTTCTTCCTCAAGAAAAATTTCCTCTTTTATTCCTTCAACAAGAAATTCCTTATTTTTAAGCACATTGTTTCTTATTAAGTTTGAAAAATGCGTCTGAACTTGTTACATGAACCATAACATTTATTACACCAGGTATTAATACTTTCCTGTCGTCAAACAATATTTCAAACGGAAAATATAGAACGAAATGAATGAGGACAACTCGTCAAACCAATAACACGATGTGTAACACCAAAGAAAAAAGAAAGAAAAAAACTGCGCAACGTAACTGAATTTGTATGAATTGGTGGAAAGTCTCCAAGCCTGAAACAATGATTTCTTTATGATACCTGGAGAAAAGGTACGCTTGATGGCATTCCAGTCTTTGAAAGGTTGCCCGATCTACCTCCGAATTCTTTTCCCAAGAAACATTTTCTTATTCGTTTTGGATAAACATTTAAGATAAAAATCTTCGTCAGTGAGGATATTTAGACTATTTTCGGGACATACGTATGATGGATCACAGCGATATGGATCATAAACGGGTCACAATCATAATTTACAATCATTCTGCGCCCTTTTCATTTTAAATATGAGAAGGGCGTAGAAGAAGAGCATATGTCATTTTTGTTTTTTGTTGCTTTTTTGTAACAGTCGGATTCAATGTCGCAACACTGAGTGTTGTAGAGTAAAATTCGTTGCTCCATTTATACAGAGGTAATTCCATGGTAAGAGACATATCAACTTTTCATAAAACAACAAAGACTAAAAATATGTTAAATCCTTGTTTTATTTCACAAATTTGATGACAAATATGGTCCTTACTTCAATATAACGCAATTAAATTTTAAAGATTTAGAGAAAAAATATTTAAATAACATGATTTTCTGCGTAACGGATGTATCGCGTAAGATACATCCGTCACGGAGCCAAAAAACTATCAAATAAATAATGTTTCTAGAAATGTGCAGAATTTAATTGCATTTTATCGAAGTAGAGGTCATGTTTTTTGTAAAACATATGCAAGGAAACTACGATCTAACATATTTGGGGTGTTTTTAGGCTGTTTTGGGCAGCAGTTGACTTTTTTTTTTTTTTTACAAATTTAATTGCCCATAGGTTAGGAGGGAGAGAGATCAATGTGAACTCAGAAATTTACTGTTTTACAGGAAAGAAAAGTTGGGATTTTAAGTTTTCAAACATGGTTTTCTACAGCAGTGCAAACATCAAAATTTCGCCTTTCTTCCCTGCGTGCTTCACGTGGTTTTTAGCTTTAGTTGTATGCATTTGTACATTTTTCATGTACAGTTTTATTGAAACATAATTTTAAGGTTTAACGTTAAAAGTTTTAGAAAATTGTTTCTGCATCATATTATGTGCATTGTTCAGGCTTCATTGTTAATACGCATTTTTTCTTTTGTTAAAAAAACAGATGTATAAAAGTATAAATTGTTACCATTGTTTAATCAAATAGTTTTTTCTCTACTCTGAAAATAGGATTTGCTTTGATCTCGAAGTAGTTTTCAGTGCGGATATGAGCATACGTAGTTTTGACTTTTCCTTTAATAAGTCAGCCAATTAATATCAAAATCAGCTTAATCTACTTTCAAAGTTAGTGTTGTCTCGTAATTTGACACTTTATGGTATAATATCACGCTACAAAACTATTTGAAGCGTTTTCGGCTTAATGAGATTGAAAACTAGTGTCGAACCCGCTTAATAGAATAGCCATTTTGCTACGAAAATTCTAATTATTCTCAAAAGCGGGATATTCCATTATCCGGGATAAAAATGATACATTACACCGATTTGATACATTGAAAATGTATTATATTAAGCGGGATATTCCTTTAACCGATATTCTAATAAGCGAGATCGACTGTAGTGTCAAAAATAAGTTTACTTTGGAAACTAAAGCCTTATCCGTGAATGTTTCATCTCTCCTGCAAAAAGTGAACTGAGCTGGTTTTGACATTAAACGTGTTAAGCACAATGATTTAATTTACTAAACCTAAATGCTTTCAACAAAACATTAATGCATGAATGTTTTAAACTGTAATACAAATTATTAATTTAAACTTTGATAAAACAGTAATCGGAACCGAAGCGTCGTTTTTCTACACTTTGAGTAGATTTAAATTAATTTATCTGCAATACTGGTGACGACTAAAGTTTAGAAACTTGGACATTTTAAGAAATTGACTTTGATGCAATTTGCGTTTCAATAAAAAAAACAACAATTGGCGTTTTTATCGCCTTTAGCTAGCTGTAAATTATTTATCCTCAAAACTAATTATGAATTTACTTTTAAATTTGGGAGAACTTAGCAAAACTGTTTTGCTGGATAAATAACGATTGAAACTATATAGTTATCATAAGTGTTTTTTTTTTACTCGTCTCAACACTAACAAATGAAATGTTGTTGTACAATATAATACTGGCAGCCAAGGTTTAAATTTAAAACTGCAAAATGCACAGTAATAAACTGTAAAACTGTTAATTTTACAGCTTTAAACTGGAACCTCTGCTGCCAGTATTATACTATAAAAACAACAGGTTTTTTGCAGTGCAGTGGGTGCAAAATTATATTTCTGCAATACTAATTATAACTTCTACTACTTGGAGTAGTAACCAAATTCTTACATTTCCAATAAAAAAAGCAAACATTTTATATTTCAAGTTGTTTTTTAACACCTTTAGTAGGTGTTAAATTATTTCTATGAAATAATTTTAACTTTACCACAACAAATAACTACTTCTAACGAAGTTTTTGTCGTCTAATGTTAATTTGATTAAAGCATTATCGTGTTATCATAACTGTCTCCCTAAATTTCCCTATTGTTCATCAAGTGGTGTAGATTAAACAAAGGTATGTAAATTGAATTTTCACTCCTTTGACTCATCCACCTTTAACTGCATAAGTGAACTAGATATATAGATAACTTAATGTAGAGTTTATTTCAGAGAGAGAGAACAAAGTAAGGTAAATATTTATTGATTTTACTTTAAGAGCTACGATACATTAAGGGGTCATTCGCAAATAAATGCGCAGATCAATTCCGTAGCTAGCAAACGCTAATTGAGCTGCATGTCTGAAATTTTTACAAGCCTCTCTATTCTTACTTTTTCTCACACAGAAAAATATTGTGGTCTGATTTGTTCTTAGCAAACATGTCGGGAAGGGAAACAGGAAGGGAATAAATCTCCAGTTCTAATTACCTAATGAGCGTTTTAATTACATTATGTTATTTATTTAAGCCTAATTCTTTAGCAGTACGTTATTTTCATTTTCATGCTTCTAGCTCTTATTACCAATCTCACAATTATTCTAACTACATTTTTTTCTGTCATTATTATATCTCAAAGATGGAAACTTAGTGAATTTGATAAAGTAATCAAGGGTTAAAATTTCCACTGATATTTGTTTTCTAAACACAGATAGGGATGATAGCATGCTTATTTAAAATTTTGGGAAATAAAAAAATCTATTTATTTATCCTTTGACACAAAATTTCCATATATATAAGAATGACCTATGCTTATGCAGACATATTGAAATAAAAAGTGTATAGGAAAGCAGTACCTCAAAAGGGTTATTTTGAAAACACATATTTTTTGTCAAAATACGAGCAAAAATAGTAATATAGTAATTAAAGGAAATAAAGAAAAAATTAACAACAAAAATTGACATTACAAGGAGCAAACTTGAAACAGTAAAAACTATGACGAATTACATTTTGTTTTAAACTATAAATGCAACTTGAATCTATCACCCTTTAAACATACAGTCCCATTGCGAAGAATTTATTGCAAACAAGCATCTTAAAACCATAACAAAATAAAAATCACAATCTTACGCTACTTAAAGTTACGTACAACAGAGCGTGAAACTAGGTACAACTAAAGTGCATAAAACTCTAGTTCGAATACTGTGAGAACGAACAACTCTAGTTTCGATTTTCTCTTAAGGTAGTTGTTCAGCCATAAATAGATCGATTTTTCGCACTGGTTACACTTAAACAGAACATTGCTCTATATTTTCTGTTTACACGAGTGCAGCAAGATATTATTAACAAATATTTATTTGTTGAATTATCGAAAATACTATAATTTCTCAAAAGGAGTTACTTTTATGAGGAATTTTATTATTAAAAATATTACTGAATTTTTAGTTTAAAAAAAAAGTGCATTACGATAAATGTTTTCTTTGAAAAACAGATAGTGCACCAGGAAGTGGAGCTTTTGATAATAAAAGTAATTCACTGATGTAGAAGAAATACTAACATTTGTTTAAGCTTGAATAAGAGTAAAAGTATTAAATGCAATTTTCAAATTAAAAAAAATGTATCGCATTAATGATTTTCCATCACGTTTAATTTTACCAATCGGATCAAATTGAAAAATAAAACAATTACTAAGCTTTTATCAACAAAGTGCATGCAATTAAAATTTCCAATCACGTTCATGATCAATTGTTTGGGAAATTTTTATCCATACTTAACGAGGCGCAATTCAGTAAATAATGCACAATAAATAAATTTAAAAATGTAGAGAAAACGCTATAGTTATTGCCTACACTGCAAAACTTAAATGTTGTTTTTAAAGTATAATACAGCTAATTTTATAGTAATAAACTGTAAAATTGCTAGTTTTACAATAATAAACTGTACAATTGCTAGTTTTACAGTAATAAACTAAAATTGCTAATTTTACAGTTAATTACTGTGTGTTTTATAGTTTTAAACTGGAACTGCTTCTTCCAATATTATACTGCTGCTTTTACAGTATAATACAGCAAATATTATGGTAATAAACTGTAAAATTGCTACTTTACTTTTTGTTACTGTGCATTTTACAGTTTTGAACTGAAACCCCTCTGTTTCCAGTATTATACTTTAAAAACAACAGTTTATTTTTTGTAGTGCACTTACGCGACCCCATGACTTTGCATATAAAACATGTTTGCATATAAAACAAATAGAACAGTTTCACACAAACAAAAACCATGCTTTATGATAGCATATAAACATATTTAAAAATTCATATCGTTTTAAAACACTTTTTGCGTAAGTATTCTGAATAAAGTCAACACAAAAATACAATTGTCAAACGCACAGAAATTGATTGCCTTTCCTTATTACATGAGAGTTATTGGCTGTATCAAAAATGACTGAATTAAGATGATCGTTGGAAAAAAATTAATTTCACTGATGCAAAGCAGTGAAAAACAGTAAACGTGAAAAATTGCACGCTATAAAAAATATCCCAATAAATCATGGCTTCTTATTTACTACACATAAATCTTGAAATTGTTATATAGCCAATTCAAACATTTTCCGTAGCGTTAGGCCGATTAATCCGTTCTCGACCAATTTGCTTAACGGTGCATCCCTAGTTACAATCATGCAAAACTTGCATTTTTTAACAAACTAGAGCCTATTTCAGAAAAATTCCCGAGTTTTAAAAGGAAAACTTTAACTTGTTTAATGTATCGTGGTTTTTATCCTTAAAATTTGTGCCAATCAGGTTGTGAACTGTCAGGTTTTAATTAAACAAGTTCTTCTCCAAAATTATAGTCCTGTGAAAGTCACTTTGGATCCTTATAAATTTAAGAAAAAAAAAACATTTTTAAATTTCCAAAAATAAAAAGAAATGCCTTTGCCGTTAAATGTTATGTAAATTTCACCGATTTATGACTGAATGTCTAAGGCTTTCATTTTTACGAGTACAATTAAGGTTGAAGTCCGTTTTAGCTCAGCACGTGTGCCATAGGGACGGGGACAGGAGAGAGTAAAAGTAAGTCCATGCCCCAGCCAGGAATCGAACCCGGGACCACCCTATCCCAGTCAGACTTCTCTGACCACTAAGAAAAGTGGACGTTGTTAAATATTATGAATTTTTTTTTAATCAAAAAGGTGAGCTGCACGCAGAAATATCAACTACTTTTTGTACATAGTAGTGAACGTTGCAAAATAAAAAAAAACGCACACACACACACACCAGCAAATTATTATTTTTTTATTTTATTTTTTTTTAACAAAAGTCTCACATTTTCGAAACTTCTCAAGATTGAAAGATATTAATCGGTTTTTAATTTTTTTTCTGCGAAATTCTGAGAACAAAATTTCTTTTCAAGTTTTTAGATCTGTAGCACTAATGAAAAATACTATCCAATTTATTTATTAATTATTTTTTTAGCCTTTACCTATCGCAACTTTTCCGGGCTATAGCGATTCTAACATAAACATTTTGTTTCTTTTTTTCACAATCATTTGTTGTGCACTTAGATTCCCATAGAAGATGCATTTTCTTTACTATAACTAGTACCCATATCTGTCACTTAAAAGATTTTTTCCCTTGAATATGATGATTTTTTTTATTACTATTCATATGTGCGATAGGCATGTTCACATTTGTCTCTATAAGCAGGTGGGGAGAGGGTCGTTTATTGATATCACGTTTAAATACGATGAAATATTCAAGTATTTTAATAAGAATTTCAAAAATTTCCATGCGACAATCAAACGGTGCTTTAAATACGGAGAAAATTCTGCAGTGAGAAAATGTTGATATTTTCCGCGGAATCAAAAATTGTTTTTAATGGCTCTCGTCCTTTACCAATTTACAGCGAAAACATTTTTAAATCTAGAGGTTTGCTACTTTAAACGTATAACAAACCTTTATAAGAAATAAGAGTATATTCCAGATTTATGTGAAGCACTTGAGTCAATTAAGCTTCATTAAGTCTAAAATTTAACTTTCTCTGCAAATCGCGTCAGCCAACAATTGTTTTAAAAATTGTTTAAACACCCATCAAACCTGCAGCGTAAGAAGCAAAGTAATTAAGTTTCTAGTTTTCGTTTATACTGGAAAACTAAACAGACACACTGAGAGAAAACTTCGTGGAAAAGCAGATCTTGTAAACTTTTAAATTCAGTTACTGTAGTAGTTGAACACATGGATGCTGCTCGAAAAAAATATAAGATATAAACTGATATTGAAAGAACTAACAAATTCGAACTTAATTATCTTTTCTTGTCTCTATACTGAGCTACTGGATCAATCCTTAAGATTAAACCATCACAGTTTCAAAATTAAAGCTTCTTTCACTACGATTGTTTAACAAATCCATTATTTTAACTAGTTCACTAATTTATTCTTCGCAAGGTAAAAGAAAAGTTCTCACAAAATGATTTTTTTATTCATGAGAATATTTTCTAAATTTATCTCAAGTGATAAGTCTAGGTGGTAATAACTTTTCGAAGCACTGTTAAGTGCAAGCAAGTGCCAAAAGATGGTTTCCTACTTATCAAGAATTCCCCCACTGCGCCTCAAGTGTCATTCTTCAACAAAATTTGGGGAGAGCCATTGATTTTTTCCTTACATTTAGCTATGAAGTCGAAAGAGTATTTAAGTCCTTTCATCTAGCTATGAGTTATTAGTTTCCTACAGGATAAGGTAATACTTATTATTCGTTTGTTAACTTATTTTAAGAATATAATTGCCTGAAGTAAAAATTGGGGACACGGATACTACAGCAAAATTAAATTTAATATTTTTGTGACACATATCACAGGATAAAAGTTTTTTCAAGTGCAATTGTATGTACTTTGCATATTATCAGACAGCTAGTTTTCTGATAATTAAGTCAGCAGTTCTAAAAAGCAATTAGTTTTCTTTCAAGAACAGTTTAATATCATTAGTAAATATGTTTTGCAATTTAAAGGTAAACTTGATGGCGTATAAATCAATAACATAATAAATAAAATAACAACGACAAAGATTCAAAATTAATACCAACAGATAAAAAAATAGGACAGGTATAACAGCTAAAAAAATATCGCACCATTTATATTACTCTAGTTGAATTATATATATTATCAGACAGCTAAACAGTAGTTTTCTATGTTTCAAATTCTCAAAATATCAGGCATTTCAATATATTTTTTGATATCAATTAAAAAAACATATCCATACGGAGTGCAATATAAGGCGCAAATGACGAATTAAATTTCACATTAATGTGTATCTCCACAATACATTCCACAATACATTTCTTAGGGTCAACCACAAATTCAACAAGTATCATACTTTCTGGCCTAGTATTCATATTTTGGAGCACAATCAGAAAAAAATACGTTTAACATTTGGTTCATTAAGGGAATTAAAAAAGTTACAAGTAGTACAAAGGTAACTTTATGGGCATCTTAATAAAAATAACAGAAGAAACGGAAACTAAAAACATAAAATACTGATATTCTAAAATTAGGGGAAGACTTTGTGAAATCTGATGATTCCAAGGTAAATTCAAAGTGTGCCAGTATAGGGAAATGCAGGGCAACTTGAAATAGATAACTTTTTTTTTTCCAAAATGGATAAATTAGAAATTCGATTTGAAAATTACAGTACACAAAGAAATGGCATTTTTTAAGAATCAAGCTTGCATTGAAGTATTGTTTTCAAAGCAGGAATTTTGAGCCTTTCAAAAGTAAGAGAGGAAAAAATTTACTTTGCCCCATGCAAAAGACAAAGTGAAAAACAAATTTTTCAAATGGAATGCTTACTGTTTGCTTACAAAAAAAAAAAAAAAGATTTCCATCAAATAAATGAATAAATGTACAAACAATGAAACAACAAATGAATAAACAAATCAATTAATTTATTAATAGATTAGAAAAAAAGTAAGTGAATGAAACAGTGCATGAATAAGAACATAATTGAATAAATGAATAAAAATTTAAATTATTAAACGAATGAATGAATAAATAAACAAAATGAATTATTTCACTTTACCCTACGTCTATTAGACAGAGTGCATTTAACTTATAATAGTATTAGCTAGATGAGTACAGCACTAGATATTAGTATCTCAATTCATATTTAAAATGTTAATAACAAAAACTTTATCGTTTTACAACGAACAACACAATTTTTGCTAAGCCACAAAGATTAAAATACACGTATCAAAATTTGAAAATAACTAGTATTACCACGTAGAGCTATGTGTGAAAATATAATGTATATTATATTCAATTTTATGTTTCTAAATGTTGATAGAATCAACTATATGTTTCAAATATTGATAGATAGGTGGCGCTTCAAACTGTGAAAATATTTTACCGGTTTACTTCGCTCCGTTATTTCATCATACCTCAGACGACAAATGTGAAATATTGAAGATTATCAGAAAATATTCATTCAAAAATTGGAAAAAAAAACGCTGGCAACTAATAGCAATTATGCATATGCCTTTCAAATGAATCATCCTCTTTTTTTTACGTCATCCCCTACATATTCAACAGAGTTTAATTTAGCAAATCATGGTATGACGTACGTGAAATATTATAAAACAACCCACATGGGTAAACCTTCAATTTTAATACATACAGAAAAAATAATTTTGCTCAATAAGAAAAAAAATTTACATATACAAGTAAAAATTTTGACACAAAGGTAATGAAAAAAAATTATGAATAAATAAATATGAAACAAAAAATAAATAATAAACAAATTTTAACAATAATAATAATAAATAAATAAAAAATTTAAAAAAAATTATAATGAATAAAATTAAACTCTTATTTTTTCTTTCCTCTTAACTCATCCTCTTAATAAACTATTTATTATAACCCTCTTACAACTGCAATCGATTAACAATTAGAAAACTTGAAATTGCTCCCCTCATATCTTGATTGCTCCGAAAGTTATTCATAGGCACTCCATTTCTGCAATTTTACACCGGCTGAACTTCACTTCATCCATTCAAGCTTTAATATCACTCTAATTATGTAAATAAACTAAACTTTTGAAATATCAACGGGGCGGACAACAGCATGCAAATTAGTTCCCGACAAACACAACAGCATTATGAGCATTTCATTAGCGCAGCTTTCCCAAAGTACATGAAATTTCTTTTCGCATTCCTAATGTAATTCGATGCCTCATATACCACCCAGAACCCTGTCATACGCTTCGTGCCCTAAATGGCTCTTGATGCGTAAAAGCAATTTTGAGCGTCTGTTAGGTAGGAAATTGGAGATATATACAGAGAATATCAACTGGAAAATAAAGCAGTTGGATTTTCTCAGTTAGAAATTCCATCCACAAGAGAGTATTTGTAGAATATATACGCACTAAAGTTTTGGGTTGCGGGAAGGATTTTCGAAAGGAATCTTCTACTTTATTTCCATAAAAGACATGTCTGTTGTTTTTAGTAAATCATACATTGAGTTGCTTTATTCGTTTTGAATCTCGAGCATGCGTAATAGATCCTAGATGTTTGAATTAATTTAAAAAAAAAACTTTAAAAAAAAAAGGTCAAAAGTGCTGCAAATAGTATTTTCATTTCCAAATGAAGTTATTTTGTCAGGGCTAAATGTGCTCAACACACAGCAAAAAAGTCGTAAGTGAAGATCACTCATGACAGCCGAGTATAATTTGCGCTGATGAAGAGGCATCATTGCAACCATGAAATAACTATTTACAGCATTATCATGACAATGTGAGCTTTATTTTTCATGTTTTCTTTCGTATTATTCACTTTTAAGTACAATGTATTTTTTTAATCATTTACCACCTATTTTAAACGTAACTTAACGATAAATATTATAGTGAGTTCTAAAGAAATTATTCCCGTATTACGCATTTCACGAAGAACAACGAAGTGCACATTCATTCATTTCTTATAATTTTGTTCGAAACAACATCCTAACAGAAAAGATTATTCATTTTTTCTTCACCGGCATTCACGGTCACAACTTTTTAGGTTTGATGTTCGGATGAAATTTTTTATTAATTTGCAATTCATTATATATTTTTTGTAAACAACCAACAGTCACTCTTTATCCACTTTCAACCCGCAATCCACTGCCAATAAATCATAGGCCAACGAATATTACAAATAAAACAAGCAATGAGAACTGAATTAAGGCCATTGAAAAAAAGAAATGTTGAAAAACTTGAAAACAATTTCTTCGTATACAGAAGAACGTTATGAATAGAAGATTATGTGTTAATAAGAATATTATGATGGAATAGAATATTATGTGTAAATAAGAATATTATGATTGAACAGAATATTATGTGTAATATGAATCATTGAAGTAGAAGCCTAAATGTATAGTTGATTCCAGTCAAAAAAAAAAAAAAAAAAGCTCTTAAGATTAACGAGAAAAACAATGAAAGTTCGAAATTTGATGCACATATTGTAATATTTCGTGGTGTATAAAACATTTTTTGCTATTTTTAAATGATAAAGTTCTTGCAATTATCACTTTAAGTATTAAAAGAGATCTTCAAATGTCCAGTGCAGTACTTTTTAGTTCATATTAGGCTTTATTATTAAATGCTCAACGCAATTTATGCAATGCACGTTGGTCATAGTGGATGGAGCAAAGTGAAATAGTTCACAGTATTTTCATATTCATTCATGTATAAAAATACATAGGTATTTCTCCATTGACTAATTCATTTACATTCATTTAATTAAAAATTCTCTTATTTATTTAGTCACTGGCTTATTTCATTATTCTTTCTCTATTTCATTCGTACATTTATTTATTTTTGAAGTATTAATTAATTCATTTAGTGAATTATTTATTTATTCGTTATTTTTCAACTAGTTCCATTCCTTCTCCAGAAAATCAGCTTTAGAGAAATAACATAAATGTTGCCAATTAGGTATACGTTTGTGGATTTAAACCTTACTGAATATGACTGTGAGTTGATATATACAAATACACCATTGAATCTTCTCTTTCATTAAATGTCAAAAACAAGATCATTTATTCGACTTATATTTCTTTATGATATTCTTCTAAGCAAGTACTTAAAACTATTCTCAACTTCCTGACAAGAAATCGAAATCAGGGCAACATCAAATGTGTAAATCATGCAGACTCATTTCAAATGAAATAAACTATCCTTTCAGCAAAAAGCTTTAGATTTAGTCCTCAGGAAGTACAAGAATTCGAATGAATAGTTAATTCCGTTCTTTAAATGTCAAGAGATTCCTTTTGTTGTACCTTCTTTCATGTGTTATTCAAAGTCATAAGAGTGCCTGAAATAAAAGGAATGTAAATACTTCAATTACGGCCGTGAGAAATCAGGAGGAATTGGGGGAAAAGAATTTGAAGATAATACCAATGGCACAATTATATTGGAAATGCGCATAAAAGGAAAAAAAACTTTGTGTATATTAAAAAAAGCAACAAACAAGGATGAAAAATGAAACAACATAGTGCCATAGTTACAAGAACCAAATTTAGGAAAAGAAGTTTAAAGTTCGTTACATAAAAATAAAAAGTTACAATAAATACACACTGGCACTGTATTGCATGTACTTACTTAGGTGCTGTAACTTACAGCATAATACAATAAAATTGTACTTAATAAATGTGAAAATAAACGAGTAGTACTTTTGCATCGAATTATAACCGAAGAAAGTAATAACTTTCGATAAAATTGGCTTCTAAGATTGTTTCTCAGCTCAGTACTACTGGTAAGTTATGCGTAACTTTGTAATTTTGAGCACAAACGTCATAGATTTTTTCTTATTTTGAAGAAAAAAACGACTTCTAAGATGAAATTAAAAAGATTTGAAAAGAACCATGAAACCTTTGTACAAAATGACAGTTAAAAAGTTTTGAAATGAACCATAAATTCACTGCACGAAATCCTAAAAGGCTGTTGATACATTCAATTGATTACTATGTACAACCAGTTTAATTGCACCTTCATAAAACTGTACAAGCCCAACATTTAAAGTGCTTCACTTTTATATTTAAGAAAAATGTTTTTACTTTTATTTCATTATCTTAATCAACAGAGTAGGAAGAGCTGTACGTTTCAGTTGGAGTGAGGAAAGGAATATCATATCTTGGATAAGAAATATTGAATGATATCGATTCTGTTGTCTATGCTGAAAAATTGTAGCTATTATTTTTTTTCAAGAAAGGAAAAAAAAAACGCAGTTCATGGAAATTCTAAAATTCAAATTTAAAAAAGAAGAAAAAAGCTTTTCATAGATAAAAATGGCGATCTCAAAGATAGCTATTTTTTTCAACTCAAGTTAGCTGAGGAGAATTTTGTTGCCAGTATCTTTCCGCTTACGCATATAATGGGCCGCCGTACACATATAATGGGTGTTAATTTCTTCAAATTTCAAGGTTTTAACGGCAAGCGTTGTATTTAAAAAAATAGAGGATTTGTCATGAAATACACAATGACCATCTTGTTTTTTTAATTTCCTGGGTTTTTTGTTTTTTGTTTTTTTTTTTTTTTTTTTCATTTTTTCAGTCGTCAAAGATTTACAAAAAAGAAAAATGAGTAAAAAACAATTGAAAAAACGGTTACACGAAAGCATTTGTTTTATGAACAGTGCAAGAACAAAATAATTTTAAAATTTTGAATGATGTAATGGCGAGAAAGTTCGAGAACATATTTTCTGAAGTATATAGTGCGACATTTAAGTGGTTAAGCAAATTAAAAGCGTTGGAAGAATCCCCTCCCCTTTCCCTCCAACCAAAAGGAAAACTTCGCTAATTATTGGAACAAACAAAGAACAAAGCCATTTTTATTAATTATCCAAATTATTGTTCAGTACGTATCTACACAGTACGATTATAATCCCATAAATGTAATCTTCCGATTAAATTTAGTGCTAAAGTGGAGAGACAGCTTTTAACGATTTGTTACATCTGGAAGTGGTGCATTTACACAAATTAACGATTATGAATGACAACTGATATTTTTCTCAATTTTCTACGTTAGTCCATCTACCATTCAGGGAAAAATTAAGTTTTATGTTGAATTAGCATTTGCATTCATATGAAACTAGCCTGTTCTTTTCTTTCTTTCCCTTTTTTCTTCTCACTTCTATTTCTCTGGAGTATTTCTAGTCTAAGAATATTACAGCTACTTATTAAATGTCTTACAAAAAATAGTCCGTCTAAGTACAAGGCACAAAAAACAATTCAGAAGTTCTGTTCTACAAAAAAAATTAGAAATATGGGTTACATGTTGCTGTAATTTATCTGCAAGTCAACAGAAATATTACTTTTATGACTCCACAAACACTTGTAATTTTTGGGAAAAAAGAAGTAATTTGATCAAAATATATTATTACTTAGGCGCAAGAAAAACTGTCAAATAAATTTATTCCACAAATATCTTTAAACAACACTTAAACACAACAAACTAAAACTTACTCCATTTACCAACTAAAACTAAGGTAAACTTTTTCAATCTACTGCCCAATAAATATGATCAGAAGGAAAAGAGTATTTTTCGTACATTATACGCAAAACGTTAAAGATTTAGTTATTTCAAACATCATTCAAGTTAACAATTATATAAAATCATGTCGCTATTAATTTCCATAACAACTGGTATTAAATGTTGTAGCCAAAAATTCTTCCCAGATTGTTCCAATTTATAAGTGACTAAATAAGAATTACGATTGAAATAATCTATACTGCCCTATACTTTTTTTAAAATTAAAAAAAATTTTGAAACTTGAGAGTTAAAAGCAAAACATTTAACAAAAAACTATAATAAGCAATTTGCATTCGTTGTTTCAAAACAAAAACCTGGAGTTTCAGGCTGAAGCACCCTTAATTTTAAGTAGGGAAATGAATACCTGAAAATACAGTAAGTATCGGTTTGGGACAAAACGTTTTCAACTTGTATAACAATAGTAGCACAGTCAGAGTTCCGAAAACTCGACCGGATGTCAACCAAAAAGAGGTTGGAAACTGCTGCACTATCAGGATTGCCACGGGCTTTTTTGTCCTGCTAATGTGCTGCTGAGTTTTCTCGATTTTGCTGGGTTATTAAATACAGAGCTACCAAAAATCTACTCAACTACAGAAAACTCCCGATTACGTATCCGCGGATCGGTCACTTCTGTTTTTATTTTTTTACGGTGATTTTGAGTGCGTTATTGTTAATTTTTTAGTAGTTGAAGCTATTATTTAAATTCAATGTTATCCTTTCCAGCTAAAATTTAAATGTTTGTGCAATAACTATTGACTTTTTTTAGTATCGTATCCGCAGTATTCGCTTATCCACGGTTACCATGTCACCCTATATCGCGGATAATCGGGGATTTACAGTATTAGATTCACGCAGGAAACGATAGTAACAAATATCCCATTTCTGACATTTTCGTCCAACGTACAATGTAGAAAAATGTTCAAAGATACCATATTGAAAGAAAATGGGCAGAAGCAGAAAAGGCGGAACTTCTGCTGTTGTCCCCAAACTAAAAATGATTTCCTATTTTTCGAGACGAAACAAAAATAAGGCAATGGAAAAGGCTGCAAAAAATTTCATTTAATTCTAAAGCTATTCATAGACTCTTCGGATAGAAATACTCTGTATTTCCCAAGGCAAAAATAGGACAGTACATATCGGAGAAAATCCACTTTTGTATAGCTTTAAAATTTAAGCTCAGGTATTTATAATGGAAACACTCATTTTTCTTAAGAAAAACCTAACAAGTACGATAGATATCAGCTGAAAGTCATTCGTACGGTAATACAATAACCAATTTTGTACTTAAATGGAAAATTCTGGGGTTTTATCTGGAAATAAAAACGATATGGCTCTGTGTAAAAATTGAAATGCAATTTCAAAACAAATATTTTCAATCATGCGTTTGTATGAATAACAGTGCCATTAAATTTCCTTGAAGAAAAAAATGCTACAATAACCATGCTTTTAACAAAAATTCAAAAAGACTGAAATGCACAATGCGTGATGTCGATAACGGTAGCCAAATATAAAAAGTTTTAGTTTTTTTTTTAATAGCAAATCTAAATCATGAAAAAATACGCATTTACCGAAGTTGAAAGAAATAATTATAAGTAATTTTAAATTTTACTTAAAATCAAGACCTTTTCAATATCCACACGAATTTCAAGGAAGAAAAAATAGGAAAACCCCTTTTTTCTTTTTATTCACACCATTTAAATCTGAAGGGGCAAGTGGATAAAGGTGATATGTGACAATTTTAGTTTTACTTACTTTTTACCATGAATGAAGGTGTGAAGGTAATAATTTTTTTTGAAAACTTTTTCTAGAAGTTAAAAATATTGCCACATACCGCCTTTATTCACTTGCCCATTCAACGGTGCATGTCATTTAACACAATTGAACATACACTAATTTGAATTTGTATAAGTCGGCGAAATTCAAATGTCACATATCACCTTTATCGACTTGCCACTTCAATTGGAACTAAAAATATTGAGCAGTGATTTTACAAAGCTCAAGTTCCCTTGCAACGCGACAAAAAATGATATGCGGAAAAATGGGAAGGTAGGTTATATTTTGCAAACATTGGGATTTGTGCTAAAAAACTATGTGTCATTTATTTTTAATTCATTAACGACCCTCTTTCTTAAAAATATTTAGATTGAATTATTTAAAATATGCTAATGAGGAGTAACAAATTGAAGTCGCAAAAACTACTTTAAAAGGGCGCGAGTAGTAACAGAGACACACGTTTGTAGAAAAGAAAGCTTATAGAGGAAAAGACATCCGAGAAAAGTTGGTTTCTTGTTCATTTTCAATGTTTGTTTATGCATATTCATTTCTTATTTCAATAATGGTTCAATGGTGGAAGGAATAAAGTCAAAAAAGGGGTCCTTAAATGAAGAATCCACGAATAAGAATAAATACATAATTATCTAATTGCACGAACAAAGTGCTCAGTAAAAGTACTAAAATGCTTCGAAAAAAGTTGTTTTCTTACCAATAAAAATAATATTTAAAGTGTTTTATAATAGCGAAGTTTTTTTTTCCCGTTACATTAAATGCATTTCAAATATTTTCAATTTTATTTCGGTTGTTTCTGAAACGAGACGTTAATGTTATTTCATTTTTCAGTAATAGCAATAAAAAAAGAAACAGTGGCTCTCCGGGAATGCCGACACAAGTGAAAACTTGAACAGTTACGTGTGTATATTTTTTGAATCGTCAGAATTTTTTTTCATCTCAAAAAAATCCAATATGCATGTGTATCTATGTACGTGCGTACACAATGTATGTACATACTTTTCACAGAGGTGTCGGTAACAGTAACTGTAACGGTCACGAGTTTATTTGTTCTTTTCTATCCCAAAAATGCTTAACGTGCCTGAAGAAGTTTTCACTTCAAAAAACAATATTTGTGATAATTTCTTACTACCCAATCACTGTTTTAACCAACCTGGGCATAATACAAGTTGAGAAAGTTTATTAGGCTGATTTGTGTGAATTATGTATATAAATATATTTTGAACACCACTTGTGAAGTATAAGATCCTCCATTATAAGCTAGGTAACTAACAATCACTTACGGCACACCTATCAAATATAGTGGTGCCAAAATACTGTTGCAGAGTTTGTCGAAATTGATTCAAGTATCTCCAGTCTCCACTATTATAGACGAAACTTAGCAATTTCGCTACTAGATAAAGGATTTAAGAGCAAAACGTCATTTCTCAGTTAATATCCATGCATTTGATAATTCGTCCGTTAAATGGTTTACCAAACACAGTTGACACTAAATTAAAATTAACATACGAAAAAAAAAAAAACATTCTATCCACTGTCATGCAAAAAGTAAATTTATCAGCAAAAACTTTCTGGGTGACACAAACACAAAGTTAACTTTATTTTAACCAGACACAAGTACTTTTTTTCCAATTTACAAAAATCGATTCGCAGCTACAATTCTTTTATGACCTACTTCATGTCAGTTTCAATGTAGGGACGGTAAATTTATTGAGAACAGAAAGGCAACATTGAACATTGTCGATTCTTTCGCCGTAATATTGTGAGTGAGAAACCAAAATGTTGATGCATATTTGCCATTCAGGAGAAATTTTCAAGTCTTACTTGGGCAAAGATGTTTTGCTTATTCTGTTCTTTTACATGAAATAAATGTATCGCATACTCAGAAGAGTTACAAAACTTTTTGAACTGTTGGTTGAATACTTTTTTTTTCAAAGTCTTAAAGAAAAACATACTTAAAAAGAAAATATTCCAAACGCATGTTTAATGCGCTGGATAAGTCACTTTGTAAACTAAAAAAAAAAGGGATACAAAAAATAAGAGGAAACCGGAAACTACAAATGTGAAGAAAAATATAGTACTTCAAAGTCCAAAAAATGAATCTAGAAAAATAAAACTTTTCTGATACTCATTACGTTGCTGTTTTGCTTTAATACACAAACAGCAGCTGATTAAGATTTTACAGCAAAATTGATTGATATTGAGTTTAGTAGAGTTCATTTGTTGCTATTTTTTAGCATTTTCACTTGTTAAGCATCAACATTAGTTTATTATTTTTAAATAATTTTAAGAACCTTAGGCTGAAAAATTAGTTATGTATCGATTGTTTAAATGGAAAGTAAAACTCATCAAGCTCCAACTACATTTCTGGGTTTTACGTTCTACGTCTATAACTACCATTCAGGGCTCTAAATCTGAGACTGGGTTCTTAGTCTCAGTAATACAGGGTGTCCACTCCAATCGTGGACCAATAGCTAATTTCTAAACCGTTAGAGATAAGCATATAGTTTATTTAGGAAAAAATCTCCAAATTATGAAAGGAATTTTGGGTCTATTCAATGTTTTTCATCAAATCAAATTTTGAAAGAGTTACGAAATTTAAATTTTTATACAGCCCCCCAGTCCTATCACTCATATTTAGTAAAACATTCTTGACACTGTAACGTTTAAAACTAAAAAAAAATCACTCTTCTACCACAAAAATTGACCGAGTTATGACGTTTTGAAAAAACAAGATTTTGAAGGATTTCGCATACGGTCCCTTGAGAGATCCCTCGATGACGTCATGAAACAATGCAAAATCTTGATTTTTCAAAACGTCATAACTCGGTCAATTTTTGTGGTAGAAGAGTGATTTTTTTTTAGTTTTAAACGTTACAGTGTCAAGAATGTTTTACTAAATATGAGTGATAGGACTAGAGGGCTGAATAAAAATTTAAATTTCGTAACTCTTTCAAAATTTGATTTTTTGAAAAACATTGAATAGACCCAAAATTCCTTTCATAATTTGGAGATTTTTTCCTAAATAAACGATATGCTTATCTCTAACGGTTTAGAAATTAGCTATTGGTCCACGATTGGAGTGGACACCCTGTATAATTCCCGTCGTGCAGCCCCAATTCAGTTAAAATTATTTTCACATAAATGAATATAAATGAAATGTCTAATTCCAATGTATTGAGAATTTAAACATTTTCACGCGACACCACTATCATCTGTTCATTTATCCCTTGACTTTTCTCACTTTATTACCTGTATATAGACGCTTGTGATTAAAGTACTGCGCTCCTCTGTGACCTAAGTGACTTGCCACCCTTTAATTGATAAAAGAAAACAATCTCTGATTTTACAGATAAACCAGCTTAGTTATGCACATAATATGTTCAGAAAAAAAAATTCGTCTTAGAAATTCTCTTATAAAGTGCATTACCTCTAACGGAACTATTATTGTTATTATAACTATTACTATTGATTTCTGTCAGCATTTAAAAGCGGTATTATTTTTTTAATAAAGCTCCAGCTTGTAACCTATTTTGTCGTTGTTTGCTAAGAAATTCATTTTAAAGCAGATTTCGTCTAAACTACTGATAACATACTTTTAGAAACTGTGTCATAAACTGCTTTGGTGTTTTGTTTCTACTGCTGTACCATGCACGTAATATATTCATTTGGGTTATAGTCTGCTGGCTCCCTAAAACGCTTTCTTTTAAATGCTAATTATTCTCGCAGTTCTGCACTGTCACTTAGCTGTAATAATTCATATTTTTCCTTACATTTCTATTTTACGTCTTAAATATTTACTCTTATCGTTAAAATAATGCTACATACGTACAAACGTAGAGAGAGACTAAGATATAGGCATTTGTTCTGGCGTTGCTTGAGTTTAAAAGTGACACTACAGTAAAATAGAGAGTGTTACGCAAAAATATTTATTAAAGCCTTGCTAAGTTAATAACATAAAAGCTTACATAAAAAACACGATTCGATTACAACTGTCTAGATAATTTTTTCAGGGAAACAGGTACTCAGGTAAAGTGTTCAATCTTGTATGTTTTCTCAACAAACTTTAGGTTCTAAAATGACCAGTTCCAGGATTTTCCTATATTTTTGCCTTTAACGTTCATCCCTTCATACGAAATACTATTATACATGAAATATTTTCTACATGATAAATTTAGATACATTATTTATTAGATAATCTTCCTTATTATTCAGTTCTTACATTTCATTTTCTGAATTTATTATATTTGGTTAGGAGTTTGCTATAGGTTCTGATAATTATAATTAAAAGGCTGGTGGTGCTGTCTCTCTCTAGGCTACAATGGAGTCTTAAAATGCGAAAAATTTACCAAAATTTTGATTTTTCAGTTTTTTCGTAAAATTAATCTCTAAACTGTGCGTAATTCATAGCAAAAAAAAAATTTCAATTCGTACTATTTTTACCGAAGTTATAAGCTATTCTTTCAGTATTCTGTCAGTACATTTGTAACCAAATGTTTCATTTAAATGCATATATATCAGAATCGTAAAATTTAAATTCATGCGTATCTTCCAAATGCTCCCTGCAGTTCAATATATGTTTAATCACTCTGAGTTTTTTTCAGCTTGATCAAAATATACAAATAAAAAAAAGTTGGGGAGCAAATTTTCAGTATTCTCATTTCTTTTTTTTTTTAAATCAGCTTTAAATCCAAATTTTATTGACGTTTTTCAGAAAAATTGGAAATTTTAACAAGAACTCAGTTTTTGACACATTTTTTCCCTAAATATTGTGGTTAATGAAATTTTGCTCCCCAACTTTTCTTTAAATATGAAATAGGCATCTGGAAAAATTGAAAGAATCAAGTTTTTAAAAAAATTGGTCTGCATGGAGTGGTTTCAAATATTTACGATTAAAAAATACAGTATTCTCTGTATTTCAAAAACTATTCAGAAATTTACAACAAAACTTTATATATTACTTCCCCTCATAAGGGTCTAAAACTCATAAAAAATTCAGAACTGTATCTTCAAAATTGAAAAAAATGATTTTCATACTCCATTGTAGCCTTAACCAGGTTTAGCGATGTTAGTTACAGCCGATTATATTTATTTTCGAGCAAATTATTTCATTTTGTCCTTTTAAAGTAAATTGAATCCTTTCTCGAAATGGTGATTTCAGTCGCTATTAGTTATGGGGCAATCCGACATTGCGCAATTCATTCCGTAAAATGGCTTGTCAGTTAAAACAACTTTGCTGGATATCTTTGTCGTTTAGAACTGAAAATGATAATTTGGTAAGGGTTGGCGAGTACGAGGAGTGGCAGGTTATTGGATTCGTCCGCATGCTCGAACATTTTTCTTTTTGGAGGAGGGGGAGGGGGAAGTGAATTCAGTGCCCAAACTGACATTGTAAAAATACAGTCGAAAACTTTGTACTGTGAAATGAGTGTGATGGGACAACGTTTAAAAAACATAAGACAAGTTCACATATCCACATGTGATCCAGTCTTCTGTTTTTATGCACTAAAGATGTACTGCAAAAAATGAACTGTTGTTTTTACAGTATAATTTTGGCAGCAGAGATTCCAGTTTAAAACTATAAAATGCACGATAACGAACAGTAAAACCCGCAATTTTAGTTTATTACTGTAAAACCAGTAATTTTAGTTTATTACTGTAAAATTAGCAATTTTACGTCTTAGTACTGTAAAGTTAGCAATTTTTCATTTTATTACGGTAAATTAACAATTTTTACAGTTTATTACTATAAAATTGACTGCATTATACTGTAAAAACATTATTTTTTTTTAGTGTAGGGCTTGCATTTTACAGCCTTGAAACAGCTGTTTGCTGAGTTTTTAACTCATTTTCATTGTATACATTTGTCCTTTTTTTGCACGTTGTCCCATTTTACTCCCAGACTGACATTTCTTTTCACCTTTGCAAAAAGTACTAAAATTGAAGAGAAATTAAGGTGCTACGAGCTTAGTGTAATGTTTAAAATTACGCACTTGTATCTCAACATGCAAACAATGTTCTCTGACATATGCAGTAAGGATTAAAATTTGTTATTTTTTCCGATAGTCAATGGCAAGTAAGCAAATTTATTTGTCTCTACTCCTTTTCCTTTCTTCTGGTCACAAGTTTTTCGTAAGCCAAAACAAAAATAAGAAACTTAGCAACAAATTAGCTCTAAAATTGCTAATGAAAAATAAAAATTTTAAGAACCTTAATAAAGCGAATTAATGGTGATAACGTTAATTTGATTTTAAAAAAAACATGTAATTATACCTGCAAGAAAACATTAATTACAAATATTTCTCGATAAATTTAACACGTTATTCAGAATTTCACTTCTCATAATTTCTAAACAAAGGGCGAAAATCCTTAAAATAGTTATTAAAAAAGAACAAAAAGAATCTATTGCAAACTTTATAAAATTCATCGTCTAATCCAAAAAGTGTCAAACCCGCGCCACCTGACAGCACTTGTTGCATTAAAGTAATTGAACTGCTTTATTTTTAAGCAAAAAGCTAGTTTTCGTGAGCTCGAAGAAAGGAGTGCTGAAAGTTTTTTTTTTTTTTTTTGTATTAGAAAAACAGGAGCGGATTAACAGATGTACTGCCTTTAGAATATATTGGCAGCGTCCCTATAAAAAAAGGAAATAATTGAGAAAAAAAAAGGGGGGGAGAGAAAAGATAAAGCTGCTCAATCCAAACGATTTCAACACTACAATTTTAGATTAATTCATGGAAAATGTTGGTATTACCTTTGCATTATTTGTGATTATTTTTATTTACGTTTGAAGAGATCCAATTCGCAGTCTTATCATACAGGGCCTTTAGTCTGAGTTTATGAAATCGCAACGATTCGTTATTTTATTTTTCAAAAGAATACTGATGGATACTTTTATATCGGTCTTTTTTTTTCTCAGAACGACCGGTTCTACCACTATTTACACGCACGATTGCAAGGTGGCAAAGTAAGAAACTGCTTATGGCGACAAAAACTTAGCTACACCTTCGCTATTGAAAGTTTTTCTGGGGAAAATATGATCTTATAACACTTTGAGGGGAGTAAATTAAGTTTATAATAAAAATACACAAAAAGAAAATCTGCAAAAAACAGTTTTTATGCTCATACTTTTTAAACGAAAATTATTTTATTTATTTTTAAGTAAAACCATCATCATTACACATATAGTATTTCTCAAAGGTGCTTTTCTGTAGGAATGCCATAACTTTGTTATACTTCATCAATCTTAAAACATGATATTCGTTTACTACTTTTGACTATACTACTTTCAAGCCAAAGATGGAGATCCGACGAAAAGTGAATAAGAAACACACACACAAGCAAATAAATCCACCATTCAGCCATTTACATTTATATGTATATTCTTAGTTTCTTCTTCTAACACCGCAATCAGCGCTTTTCCATGTCTCAAATATGTTATTTCATTCTTTGTTAGAATTTTTTTTCCAATCGTCGATGTAAATCGAAGCATTCATGCATTTAGTTTTAAATTTATTAGCAAGCCTCAAAACATTATTGGGCAAAATACAATTATATCTCTGGTTCAATGTCTAATATTTGATGTAAATAAATTAATAGATATAAAAGAAGAAATAAATTAAGGGAGAAATTACATTATGCTTAGAATCAATCACAGAATGGGGGGGGGGGATCATCAGAAAGGAAAAAAGTAACAGAAAACGTTGAGACATGTACCACTTACCTGAACAAACCTAATTACGCTAATGCAGTCGGAGTTTCGACAAATTTATAAATGAAAACTAATAAATAACTAATTTTGGACAAGAAGTTAAATCAAAGAGGAAAACCGTTTTGTATAAAAGTGGTGCAAATGCGTGAACCGAGTAAAAAATAAACTATCTTGTTACTGAGCATGAAAAAAATTCAATTAGTCGTCCAAGAGATTAGAATGAAAAAAAATTCCATTATCTGAATTCATTTATGTAAACCAGATGTTCCAAGTCTTTATTCCATCATACAGTGGCAATTATTTTTCCTAGGAGGAGAAAGAGCATTCTCGTAATAGCGAATAATAGCGAGTTTTTTCGTAGCTTTGTCGCTCACGTTTTACGCGTTGGTAATATTTTTGAACTTACTTAATTAGCGCCTCTTTTTTTTCAGTCTAATTATTATTCTTTCAAACTTAATTGACAGTAAAATTATTAATAAATGAATTTCATTGCAAGCATTCACTAAATCATTAAAAACGATTGCTAGCTGAGAGTTAATTCATTGAAATATTTACCAAAGGCGTTTCTCAACGACAAATGCCCATATGTTTTGTTGAAGAGATTTAGCACTATTTTTTTAATGTTGAAAAGGCATCTCATTTTTATGATTATTTTTGCTGCGGTTCTCTCCTTATTAAAATTAAACAGAGACACATTAATTTGTTCATTATGCTTCCCAGGTAGCACAAATAACCTTTAAACGTTTTATAACGTTTTTAAGCGGTTGTTACAACGTTAATAACCATTTTACAACCTTTAAAAACGAAGTGTGCTACTTGGGTTTTAGTCTAAGAGCTAGCAACGTTTTCGAGACAGAATTGTAAGACTTCTGGCTCTTTGATATATCTTCCCTTATGCTTTTATAAGCAGCATGCGATGTGTCTGGCGGCCGAGAGTGGTTGCATTTTGTACTGCGCATGCCTTTTTTCTGGTAGAAATAGTGATTTTTAACCATTTTGAGGCAGTTAAGGCCTATTCACACTACGACCGAACCGGCCTTCCGAACCAAATTTTTCGCTGCGAAACTGGTTTTCGAAATCCGTTGCCATGACAACACACCGAAAAATCGGCTTCCGTCTCCGTTCTAGAATGCTGGATGTCGCCGGGCCCGAAATCAGACCGGTTCTTCGGTAGCGACTTCATTGGCTCTCGCCAGCTGCGCACTCTTTGTAATTAGTGGGGGAATACCGTCACGTGACTTTCGGACGGAGGTAGTGCGAATGAACGAAAATTTTCACCTCCTTCCTTCACGCCCGAAAAACCACTTCGTTCGGTCGGATCGGTCGTATGTGAATAGGCCTTTAGAAGCTTAAAATTGTCGTGAGAAAGTCATGTAATATATCAATAGAAAGCTCTATTTTTTACCTTTAAAGGTTTTTGAATTTTTAAGTTACAGTCATTTGCATGCAAAAAGTTTTGAGTTTTTTTTTCGCACTTTTTTGTTTTTTAATAGCTCCGTATCTCGTACAATTTTTAAAGTAAAAACCTGAAAATTGGGAGAATTACTTTTCTAGTCATATGCGTCCTTCATAACCAAATTTTGTTAAGATCGGAATTGGTGAGGCTAAAAACTTTTTTTTTTGTTTTTTTTCCATAATTGATTTGACGTGGAATTCCCCTAAAATGACTATAAAATAGCTATTTATACCAGTAAAAGTGTGATGCGTAGTAAAAAACGCAACTACTCTCGCCGTCAGACACAGCGCATACTGCTTAAAAGAGCATATGGAAAGAACACATTCTACGTACATCGAAGGATAACAATTGCGTTTGATACGTATAAAATTCAGCACTTTTCTTCCTTAAGTGGGAGGATGAAATGAGTACCAAGAGTGCTAGCCCTAGCAGCATCATCTCATCGGCCGATGATCGGCCATTCATCGAAACCCGATGAAATTCTCATCGGCCGATCATCCAATATGTCTCATCGGCCAAGCAGAATCCGAGCAGCAAAATCCGATGAGAATACGATGAGATTTGGAGCAATTTACGAGCAGAACAGTCCCGTGCCGAGGAATTACATCGGGAAACTTTATCGGAAGGATATCGTTTTCCGATGGAATATAGCTCATCTGATTTTCATCGGGAAAGTTGATCGGAAGGATATCGCTTTCCGATGAAAAGTAGCTCATCTAAAACCGTGCTCGGATACTGATCGGAACGATGTCATCGTGCGTTACAGGATCAGTTTACGAGGAGTTTGTTGATCGGCCGAGCAAAATCCGATGAGTTGATGCTACTTGGGAGGAAACTAAACAATTGGAGCTTCATGTTCTGCTGACCATCTAACCATAATGTCTGCCTTTGCTACCTAGAGCTCTGTGTCACAAAAATTCAACTCGGCACAAAAATCACTTGCCCCCCCCCCCCCTCCCTCCCCACTCTCACTTGTAATTTGACTTCGGAAAAAACATGTAAGTGAACTCACAATGCTTTCAGTTAAAGTAAAATAATAACATTTTATAATTTACATTTTCTTGGGGTGAGGACACTCCCCTTCACCAGTTAAAGGTAAAAAGTCATTGTCCGGATGGATTAAAAAGCACTAAAAATAAAGTGCTTGTAAGTAAAATTATACAATAAAGAAAAATGTCACCATTTTTTAAAGAGGTAGGGGTGGGGCCATTATATAGGTTTTAAACTGAAAAATAATCAAATGCTACAAAACTTAAAGGTGAAAAGTCATCCTTAATTTAAAATAATCTTATATTCATGGGTCGCAAAAAAATCTAAAAAAAAAACATTAAATGTAATAAAGTATTAAACGAAGAAAAAACAGTTCTTAAAATTAAAGATTACGGTAAGATTTTTTTTTTTTTTTTTTGGTGAGGTGTCGTTCACTATATAAAACCCAGACTGCTGAGTAATTGACTGCTTTCAACGATAAAAAAAACTCTATTACACACATTACTTAAAATTTGACTTGGAAAAAGTAAATCAATTCACAACGATTTCTAGTAATACAAAATAGTAATATCTTAAATTTAAAATTTCTTTGCGATTCAACACATCACACCTCACCAGTTAACCGTAAAAATTAATTCTTAAAGAAAACATTTTTTTATTCATGGATTGTAGTAGAAATTAGATAAGAATGAAATGCAATGAATTCCTTCTTTTTATCTTTTGAACTAGCGCTTTTGCAAGGTTTTCTATGAGTAAAAAAACAATCGATTATTCAACATGAAAGCACGAATAGATCTCAAAACTCACAGCATTATCTTTTCTTTTTTTTCCCCGATGCTTCACAAAACTCTCACGGCTATATTCACCTGTCAAATCCATCACACGCTATTTGTTAGGAAAAAAAGAAAGAAACAAAGATTACAGTTATGGAACATCTAAGTGTACAGTATTTTTTCTTCAAATCAAACAGTCTCAAGTTCAAAGAAACTGACAGCAAGGAAAGATATGGAGGCATTCATGTTTTGCAAACTTATTCAACTTCAGAAAAAATTGCGCGCTATTTAAGGTAGTAAATTCCTTATTCAATGTATGTTCACTTTTATTCAATTACATCAGCATTATTATACTGCAAAAAAGAGCTGCTGTTTTACCAGTATAATACTGAAAGCAGAGGTGTCAGTTCAAACTTGTAAAATGCATTGTAATGAAATGTAAAACTATCTATTTTACAGTTTATTACTGACACAAAATTAGCTGCATTATACTGTAAAAACAATAGTGTAATACTAGGAGCAGAGATTCTAGTTTAATACTGTAAAATGCACAGTAATAAACTGTAAAACTAGCAATTATAGTTTTTTACTGTAAAACTAGCAATTTTCCAGTTTATTACAGTAAAATTAGCTGTATTCTACTGTAAAAACCACATTTATTTCTTCCAGTGTACCCTTTTGTGCCGGCCTTTCTCATTTTTTATGTCATTTTATTAGTCATTTTAACAAACTATTCCAGTTGTGAAATGATAAATACCATGCAGCCTTCGTACTTTTTAATCTTCAATTTGAAAAAAACATGCATGTAGTAAACAAGAAGAATTAAGGACGTTTTTTAACTAAACGTTTCTCTTCTAAAGGATCGTTAGTAAAGATTGTGCCGTATTAGCGAGTCAGGTCATTAAATTGGTAAAGATACATCGAACACTTAATTTGTGACAGTAAATTTGAGTTTTAACGAGCTACCATAAAACTAAGTTACATTTTAATTCAAATACCCTGGAATTAGTTAATCAGCCGTTAAAATCACTAATATAATCATTATATTGAAGCATGTTTACTGCCCATAAAGCATATTATATTTATACGAAAATTCACTTCTACGTGCACAAATCGCCAGGATAGTCAGCCACACAACAGGATGGAGGAATGGGGGATAGAGGGGGGGGGGCAATGAGGGAGACCTGTGCACCAAGAATCAATACATTTCATTTCGCGCTCGC
Source organism: Uloborus plumipes (assembly GCA_038373865.1). NCBI lineage: Eukaryota > Metazoa > Arthropoda > Arachnida > Araneae > Uloboridae > Uloborus > Uloborus plumipes. The sequence continues at coordinate 263,093 of JAXGGA010000156.1, forward strand.
TTGACCGTTGGTTGGGACTGGCGAATCATTCTTCTTTTTATACACTGATGAAGAGGCTTGTATTTGTTAGCCTCGAAGCAGCTGTTTACCGAGTTATTAACTCATTTTAAATGCTCCTTTGTACGAGTTGTCTCATTTTACTCATTTCGTGAGTAAAATGAGCTGTTGAACTGTTGCTTTTACAGTATAATACTGGCAGCCGAGATTCCGATTTAAAACTGTAAAATGCAGAGTCATAAAACTGTAAAACTAGCGAATTTACAGTTTCTTACTATATAGTTAGCAATTTGACAGTTTATTGCCGTAAAATTTAGCTGCATTATACTGTAAAAACAATAGTATAATACTGGGAGCAGAGGTTCCAGTTTGAAACTAAAATTCACGGTAATAAGCGGTAAAATTAGCAATTTATCAGTTTCTGGCTGTAAAATTAGCAATTTTTACAGTCTATTACTATAAAATTAGCTGTATCATACTGTAAAAACAGCATTCATTTGTTTGCAGTGTTCAAAGTTACTACAAGACGGATATGTTACAAGAATCAATATTGTTCAATGAGCGTTGTCAAGTATTCTATAAGTATGAAGAGAGTTGATGTATGCATATCACTACACTAATTTACTACTATTGGGAGAAATACTAAATGCTCAAAATAAGTAAAGCTATCAAATATGAAGTGTCTTTTTTTTTACAAAATAGCCCAAAGTACAAAACGTTTGAATTTTCTTAGAGCTCGTAGCTGAATCTTGCTTCTGTCAAAAGTTTTCATATTCATAAAAGGGGAAAGTGTTTGGTGTCCCGTTTGAAGTAATTTCGTCTTGCAATGTTAAAAAAGTATCATAAGATATACAATAAGTTTGGTCAAAATGGATAGGAAGGCTATTTTCAGTACACATTTTCATTTTCAAAAAGCTGCAACGTTTTTCAGTTTATTTATACAAGATATTCATCGTTTTATTATTTAATAATTTAATTACTTATTTATTTATTTATTTATTTTTTGCATTGGATGATCTAAACTGCTATATCTTTTTCACGTCTATTTTACTTCACGAGTAGGGAAAATAGGTGCTTTAAAATGTAAACAATCTGACAGTATTTGGGCCATTTATTGCTTGCTAATTTTTATTTTCTCTTACCTGTTGTTCTCTTTAGCATGCTTTTAAATTTATTTATAAAAAATTATTTATGTTTTCGTCTGATCGCAGTGCGTCATGTAGTGATAATTTTACTCCGTGTTTATTTTTTCTTTTACATACCTTTAAGCCCAGTTTAACTTACAGATGTATTACAATGATTTTAAATACAACTAAGATAGATTAACACGTTGGGAGCGCATGAACTCTTGGAAGGACGGCAACAGGTTCACGTAGTAGACGGCTGTCCTCTTGGGGGAGAACTTTAAATTTTCACAGTTGAAAATTTAATAAACAATTTTTATTTTTTCTCCCTTCATCTACATTAAAAATGAAGTGAAATTGGTAAGTTAGACAACAAAAAGTTTTTCAGCCCGATGGTGGTTACCATTGTCATGAGGTCAGTATTGAACGTGTTAAAAAAACGAGTTAAAATGAAATCAATAAATTTAATTATACAATGGCTTTTAATTCATTTTGTGATTGGTAGGTAACTAGTTTGGTGGTCCATTACAATTGCTCAAAAGATTATTTACCGAAATGATGTTTCTTGTTAAAAATATTGTGTGTTTTTCTCATGTGTCAAACACATTAAGTGTTTAAAGTATTATTTAACTTTAAATACTTAAAAACTCTAGTTTTGAATAATTATCTTTAAAACCCAGTGGAAAGAGAAATTAGAATTTACTACTAGGGCAACTGACCGTGGTAAAAAATTAAAAAAACAAAAACAGAACACATTTTATACGTTTAAATGTAGCTTCTTTTATACGTTTAGCGGTGTTTTTTCAAAATTTTCTACTTAAGTCAACAGTTTCAATTTTTGTGACTAAAATGCATAAAATAGAAAAATATAAAGAAATTCAACCTCTCAAGGAAATTGCACCCCCACTTCATAGCAATTCTTAATAAAACTACGGCACGACAGCAACAACAAAAAGGCAACTTCATAAGCTATATTTTTTTTACCAAAAAGTTTTTCATATATTTAAAAAAAAGAAGGCAACAACACTCTTATTCAAGAAACAGAATTTTCCAACGCGTTATATAAAGCTCCACAGGTCGAAGCTCATCCCCATACCAAATTCACAATTTTCGGACACAAGAGGGGCAATCACATTACCAACCGGCATAATAGTCGTGATAAGCATTTAATCCGGCCGAAGCTGTTAAGAATACGTTGTTTATCCGGGAGTCAGTTCAGCTGAACTGTGGTCAACTATCTAAATCAGGTTTCCAGAGGAGATCAATACCTCCGGCGTGTGGTCAATAGGATGAAGTAGAGGAAAGTCGATAAAAGTTATTTAGTGTTTAGAAACACTTTTATAGCGCATTTCTTTTTCTTCGCTCGGCAAAAGAAAATCGATTGGTATTAACATTTAATTAAAAGCGGGATTGAGGAGGCTTTAAATGAGAGGGGTTTTAAAGGAGAATACCTGAAGAAGGTATTCCTGAAAATAGTTCATTTCTCTCAGTGGCTGTTTTAGCAACAACAAAGAAGGACAAATTACATGTTATGTTGTTATCAATGTCATGATATTAAAAGCAACTTTGCATTGAATTGAATATGTTTCGCTCTAAAAAACAGTTAAAAACGGTATTAAAATTGATATTAAAAAGATTTTGCTTAAATTCGTCCTGTCAGTAATATTTTTTTTCAAACTGAAATGTGTCTGTAATTGTGTATTGCATATAGCATTTTTAATTGCATCCTTGATTATTATTATTATTTTATTCTTTTTTTTTTTTTTCATAAAAAGAAGTAAATTGTCTGTCATTTATTTTCGTCTTGATTATTTAGTATAACAAAAACATATTAAAGATTTTTAATTTATAACATCAGCTTCTGCACAATGCTTGTTTGTTTTGATTAATAATCATGAAGATTATCCATTTTGCTAACTGAAATTAGCGTTTTCTTTGCTAAAAAAACAACAACATTACGCTCTTTAGTTTCTAGTTCTACTAATAATAGTATTAAATTTAGTTACTGTAATGCAACAAGGATCTATTCTTCATTGCTCTCTACTACATCGTTATTTCTTCCTGTTTCTAATCTAATTAGTCTTGCAACGACCGTTAGGAGATTGTAATGTTTGTAAATTAATTTGCGCGTTTTATCAAGTAAATAAACAAATTAAACTTATATATATATATATATATATATATATATATATATATATATATACAGGGTGTCCACTCCAATCGTGGACCAATAGCTAATTTCTAAATCGTTAGAGATAAGCATATAGTTTATTTAGGAAAAAATCTCCAAATTACGAAAGGAATTTTGGGTCTATTCAATGTTTTTCAAAAAATCAAATTTTGAAGGAGTTACGAAATTTAAATTTTTATACAGCCCCCCAGTCCTATCAATCATATTTAGTAAAACATTCTTGACACTGTAACGTTTAAAACTAAAAAAAAATCACTCTTCTACCACAAAAATTGACCGAGTTATGACGTTTTGAAAAATCAAGATTTTTGAAGGATTTCGCATACGGTGCCTTAAGCAATCGCTCGATGACGTCATGAAATAATATAAAATCTTGATTTTTCAAAACGTCATAACTCGGTCAATTTTTGTGGTAGAAGAGTGATTTTTTTTTAGTTTTAAACGTTACAGTGTCAAGAATGTTTTACTAAATATGATTGATAGGACTGGGGGGCTGTATAAAAATTTAAATTTCGTAACTCTTTCAAAATTTGATTTTTTGAAAAACATTGAATAGACCCAAAATTCCTTTATAAATTTGGAGATTTTTTCCTAAATAAACTATATGCTTATCTCTAACGGTTTAGAAATTAGCTATTGGTCCACGATTGGAGTGGACACCCTGTATATATATATATATATATATATATATATATATATATATATATATATATATATATATATATATATATATATATATATATATATATATATATATATATATAATGTTCGTAAGAGTATCTTGGAATAAATTTTACGTTAATTGGTTATAAATTATATTGGTCAGAAACTTCATCTATCGAAATCAACATTTTATTAAATAATAACATGTACCTAATTCGAAACTTTGCTTTACTTAATTACTTTTCAAACATTAACCTCATAATAATATGTGTTACATAAACTTTCATCAGATAATTGTCACCTCATTTAAGTTCCTGAGAAAATATATTGCATGCTTATGAACTAAGGAAAATAATTGCTGGTTCTAAAACAGTATTCATTTCTCATCTTAAATATTAGCCCCCAATGATATATTTTAACTCTTTTCTAAAACTGGCAAAACTATGCAGGTTAAAATTAATTGTCACTGGCAAAATCGTACAAGTATACTCGCGCAGCAGAATACATTGTGAGCTACTGCTGATGTATCAAAAATATATAAATATTAATAAAACAAGTTTGTAAAAGGAAATTACACGATTTTTTTTACTGTAAAAGTGTTTCCGGAATGTTTACCTAAATCAAATTGAAAAAAAAAAGCTTTAAATTTTCTTAATTTATATTTCTTTCCATAAATGTAGATAAGAGCATCCAATCGAATGTGTAATACACTTAATTTCAGAAGTTTCAATACACCACTAATTTGCTCAAAAATCTTTATATAATACTTCAGAGCTTCCTAAGACTGCAATAAATAAATAAATAAATGAGTAATAATTATAAATATATATATATATATATATATATATATATATATATATATATATATATATATATATATATAGGATCTGTTTCAAAAAATATCAGAATTCGCAAGTATTTGAAACACTATGTTTTAGAAACATTTCACACACACACAATGGAAACATAAGTAAGTACGTGCTTATTATTAAAAAGCATGTTTTAAAACGACTATAAAATCCATACCGAAAAATACAAGCAAATAAATATGTATTGCAGCATAATTAACTTTAGAAAATATTTGGATAATGAAAAGTACCGAATTCGACATGAAAAATGAAGCTAATTTGTTCTTTATTAATAATTTTCCATTTGTGTTTAGCATGTTTTTGAATTGTTTCCTGATTTGAGCCATTTAAATCACATGTACTTTAATTAAAGCAACTTGAGGAAATGAAGAAAATACTGCACATAAAAAATCTACCTAAAATGTTTAGCCTATTATAGTATGTATTTTGATCATAAAAGGGAAAATTGCTCTTTCTTCACACAAGAGCATTCACGATTCTAATATGAAGAAACACATTTTAAAGTATTCCGAATGCATATTTGAGTTATTTAAAGTTCAAGAAAATAATCCTTATACAAATTGCGATTTCTAACGTCAAATTTCCAAAAAAAAAGGGGGGGGGAATTTAAAAAAGGAAAAAAAAAAACGGATCCGCTTCGAAGAAAAAAAGTGCTAAAGAAAGATTGAAAAGCAAAGGTTCACAAACCTTACTTTAAAAAAGTATTCACAAAATACGAAGCTTCTTAAATCCCTGCATCTAAAGCGAACCAAATGATTCTTTGTTCACGGCCATACAGAACTCGATTTTCTTAAGAGGAAAGTTTCTTCCCCAGGGAGAGCAGAATTCTTTGCTCAAGGAAGAAGGATTCTGTGAAAAATTCATGGTTTTCTCAACGTATAGAAATGCTTGTAAAAACAAATTGCAATCAAAGTTCCGATTGGAATAGAATAGCAGTGAGATATATAGTACAGGGTGAGAAAAAAATATCTGAAGTTTGCGAACTCCGAAAAAAAATTGTTCGTACTAGACTGCTAACAGCTTTGTAAAATATTTATGAAGTTCTACTCATTAACTTCAGAAATATATGCAGCTTGATTTTATGCTACTGTACACAAGCTCAGTATGAAAAAGTACCTTTGTACGCATTCAGTGAAAAATTTTACCTTAAGTAAGGATCGGATGTCATTTGAAATTTTTATGAGGAAAAGTATTTGGTTCTTAGAAGAGATCCTATAAGCCGATAGTATTCCAGAGTTTAAATTGAAAAATTTATGAAACAAACTCTTTTAACATATGCTTGCAAATGCCTTCCTATGGAGTTCTTATCTTTTAAAATTTACAATTTGTTCAGACTCTTATTTTGTATTTTTACACAACTTCTGATCAATATATATTTACGAGATCAAATGAAAAGAGCTGTGCACACACTAAAATTTATTTGAGGACTAATTTATCAAAAGGGAACTAGTCTATTTTCCTATGGAAATTACTAAGGCATACAACAAAATATTTTTAACATATTTTTTGGTACATATTTAAAAACAAAGTCATGAAAGATAATGTCCCAGTATAACAAATTTTCTTATAAAAATTAAGGAGATATCGCCGTTTTTATTTTTGATACCTGCCGTTTTCTTTGCAAAGCCAGTCGATGTGCCCTTTTGAACGAAAACCTGAATGTTGATTTTCACCAACAATCTAATGCGTCACTACCTCATATCCATGTACTGGAACTTAAAATTGTGTGAACCAAATATCCATGAGCCTAACGGAACATTTGAACTTTAATAATCATGACTTCAATAACTGCATGGTTTGGAATAACAAAGTAATAATTTTTCATACAATTTAATAAACAATTTAATAATCAACAATTTAATTTTTCATACAGTATAATACTGTCAGCAGAGGTTCCAGATTAAGACTAAAATGCACTGTAATAAACTGAAATTAACAATATTAACAATTTTAACGGCTTTTCAATAAGTGTACGCTTGAAGAGTGTTAGGCACTTTTTTAAAGAAACTCAACTGTTTTACTATGCAATGAACAGCTTATTTCATTCTTCATGTAACGTCTGAATCAAAACAACTGCATGTCCAGTAATTAACCAAGACTTTTTTAAACACCGAAAAATTACCCTCTGTGTAGACACGTCAGTTGAGCTACAACTTGCGCAATTAGCAATGCAGCATTCCTAATCTAGTAAGACAGCTTATTTTGAAACATCTTTCACATATGGAAGACAGAAATCTAATGCCAAAGAATGTCTAGCAAGTTCAGTGCCGGAATCAGAAACAAGACAACAGTTCTTATATTCTACCTCTAGTAACGAGATGGCACCCCAGAAGTGAGTTATTCTTATTGCCGGTATCTTGGAAAAAAAAATCCTCGTACTTTGCCAGACAATCTTGTTAGTTGAACCCATAAGGTTTCGAGACCTTTTAAATTTGTCTGACAAAAATATTTATAGATTCAAAAATGATTAGTGCTTCAGAGAAAAATGTCATGTAACCCGACTTTCACCACTTATTCTAAGACTTCGACACAGTTCGCTAGTCAACACTTTCATTCATTAGGCGGTTGACCCGAAAGTAACTTAAGGGTTGCTACCGTAAGGTTCATTTATTCATTTATTTTTCGCTCCTTGAGTAACTTGCGATTCTGTAAACGAACGAAAGGAAACGCATCTGTCCTGAAAATCAAAACCGAAGTTTTAAGTGACAAAAATAGGAGTTTTTACTGTTTATTACTTATAGGTCTCAGATCATAATCTACGGTAAAACATAGAAAAACGGGTAAATTTACTTCGAATAATCAAGAAACTTCAAAGAATAATCTTAGTTTTTCAGAGTTGCTGAACTCACTTAACTAACGATAGCAAATTCAATAAATAAAGTTGAAATTATAATTTAGTTTGAAATTAAATTTTAGTCATTTAAGAAATTAGACTCCTTTATTAAATATTAATTTCAATTACAGAATAAGAACGGATAAACATGCGGCATAGTAAATCTTACACTGTATGAATCGGATAAAAAATTTCCGTATTTTTAGTGTCATTAATACTGCTAAATACTAACACATAATGTAAGATACATTTTTATAATATCGATTTTTTTAGAGCTTTGTACTGTATTTTTAATTTATGATTTTCAGAATATATGCACTCAGTTGTTACTATTACTTAAATATAGACTAGAAATATGCTTATGCTAATTTATAGTGAACCCTTGGCTATCTAAACTACGGGAGAAAATAAATTTAGAAAACTGAAACAAAATAAAGATTCCACTTTTTTGCATTAATAAATGCATCTTTTATTTTCCATTAACAGTCTTTAAAATTGTGCTAGCCTTTTTAAATTCAAACAATGTTACTAAAGTATAACAATTTACATAACTGCATACAGTAAAACCGTTTGCAATCACTCTCTTTGAACAAGAAAGGAACGCATGATGCGCGCTTGATTCACCGTGTGCCCACAAATTCCAAACAGCTTTCTCCAAAAATAATGCCCGGTATTCTTACTGCCAAGAGGATGAAAATTAATCCCCCCAATCAATTTCTTCAGCACAATGACATTACTCTTTCATTAACCAGATTGGATTCCTAACACCTACATAACTGATTGCCAAGACACCAATCCTTTTAATGGATGGGTGGGTTTTTCCAAGATGAAAAAAAGGAAAAAAAACGTGGTACTTGAATGTTCTGGAAGCATACCATCTCTTTTTTTTCTCATCGTGAGAAAGGTCAGAATCCCTGTAAAGATTTCCTCAGATAGAAGATTTCTACCAAGATGTTACAATTTTATTTTTCAAAACAAATCAAGACAATTTTATTTTTCATTTTAATGTATTTTCAAATATTGATGAAATTAATCAATATTGGTAATATACTATTTCATCATGTGGACAGTTTTCTTTCTTCATATTTTAGATCAGCAGTTGCAACTTAGAATGCTCAAAAACCTTAAAAAAAGTTTCTTCAATCCTAGTATAGATCATGAAAGATTACAATATTTTATTAAAATGAGATTAAAATAATAATTTTTGCAATTAAAAATAAATATGTCCTATATTCTACGGTAGTCCCTGTAAGGATCAAAATAATTCACACACCGTTAAAATTTTTACTCATACATACAATGTAATTTAAATAAATAAAGATAAGATTTAAAGTAACTTTTTTTAACTGACATATATTAATATATATATATATATATATATATATATATATATATATATATATATATATATATATATATATATATATATATATATATATATATATATATATATATATATATATATATATATATATATATATATATATATATATATATATATATATATATATATATATATATATATATATATATATATATATATATATATATATATATATATATATATATATATATATATATATATATATATATATATATATATATATATATATATATGTATCGTACAAGCCCAGCATAGTGTATTCTGACGAGTAAGCGAACTTTTAAGCGTCATTTCATTTTCTGACATGCATATTAGTGATCATAATACTGTTAAAATCTTGCTAGATTAAGCCCCTAATGGTTTTCTAAAAATGTAGACATAATAAGGCATGCGCAAAATTGATATTTTATTTTAGGGAAATACTAATTAATTAAAAGTTAATGCGCTTTCATTTCGAAGTTAAGGACTAGTTTAAGAAGCAGCATCGCTGTCTAAGTTTGGCGAGTGAATTTGAAATATAAAAACCGTCTAGGGCAGAGATTCCCAAATTTTGTTGATTCTCGACACACTTTGAAGAATTCAACTTCTCCCTGGGTACACTTCTCATCTCTGTGAGACACCCTAATTGATGGAGCAACGAATTTGGGATTTCTGATTTACTGAACGAGTGATAACTCGTAATAAATTCATTTTTCTCGATAGTCTATTTCACCAACATCTAGTAGATAGGCCACCGCTGTCCTGAACAAGAACAACGATGATATATTTAATCATCGAAAGATCACGTCACCAGTCTTTCGTTTACGATTTAGATATATTACTGATGGGGAAAGAAATTTTCTCTAGTCTATACTTGTGATAAAATGCTCAGAAACTGACCACCGGCCTTCCAAAGATTTGATGAGCACGTACCCTGCACGTACTCAGTGGATCTTCATGGCGTTCAGTAAGCCAGGAATCCTTTGATCCGATGTTCTTACCAGTAGACGTTTCCGAGCTGTTACATAGACTAGCTCTGAAAAGTGAACTTCCAATGTGTTAAACCTTAAACGATTCCATTTGTCAAGATAGGGGTAAGGAAAACTGATTCGTTTTGTGGATAACACTTATTATCGTAGCTAAAACAGAAGAATTTATCCTCTTCCAAGGGGAGATGAAAGCAAGGTGAAACGAAAACGAAAAAAATAAAAGTAAATCAGCAACGAAATTTGAAAAACGCTAGTACAGCTAAAATGCAATACTGTTTTTTGTAAATAAATAACAGCGGTAGAACAGCGTAAAAATAAAATGCACTGAGAAAGAAAATGAACAGTCAAAAAAAAAAAAAAAAAAAAAAAACGAACTTGCAAGACAAGTCGATTTGTATTAGAAATTTTAAAAGTTAACTCGGGGAAAAAAATCCCAATTCGGAAAATATTTTACTTTATCGGAGCAGATTCTACTCTGTGCCTTCGCTCTTTCAACGTGACGTAGGACGAGGCATCCAATGTTGACATTTTCCCAATAATTTCAGGAAACTCCTTGCCAATAATTTCAGGGACTCTTGCACGGTTAACAATAAACGGACGTAAAGTCATATAGATCGCTTGGGTGAGCATGAAGCCTCGCTCACAGAAGTTAGAACAAAGAGCTATTTAAAATAGCACTGTTAAACACAAATCACATGTTGTATCTCCGCTACGCTATTCCTAAACCGTTTCAAAAAAAAAAGACAGGTAGTGTGGGCTTTCATGATGAATAAGAACAAAGTTTTTTATTCATTTATGTTTTACTGCAAAAAGAATTCAATTCTGCAGTAGAAAAGAACGAAAATAAGTGGATAAAGGTCAGTGGAGAAAGTTTTATTTATTTTAGCTTAACACTTTAAGCAATAGAAATCTTACATATATTTTCTAATTCAAAATATGTTAATTAAAAGACTTAGCGTAATAAATATTACTAACACTTTACAACTAGATTGAACCACATTTTGCAGCTCATTTGTTTTTTTAGCAATTTGTAGGAGTTGAACAGTATAAGAGGTAAGATAAGTGCTGTTAAAATGCATAAACAGCTAATTAAATGCGGGAAATTTCTCTTAAACACCGGCGAAAACAAATTATTACACGATTGTTTTTAGAAGATCAATTTTAGATGCATATTATATACATGTGTACAAATATATGAAACTTCCTTCATTCGAATCACAATCTTTAGTTATGTAACCCAATTTTAAAATAAATATCTATTATCGTAAACTTAAATGTTAAAAACAATGTTGTTTTTAAAAAAGTTTTGATGTTGCGAAGCAGTTCTACAGACTCATCCAAAAAAATTTCATCCAACAGAATATATCACCATTTGGGGCATGAGACAGAAACAGCTGGATTAAAACCTAATATGAAAGAAATTAAAAAAACGGATCTTGAGCACAACGTGTCTAAAATTTATTGACTAGCATTTGACTCAAAATTTTAATTTAACATCAAAGACCCTGTAAATAAAATGCGAGAGAAATGGCCTTTAATACCTAACGGTCTGTCTAACGCAGTTTATAAAAGATAAAGCAGTTACCAAAGTCATACTTAGTATGCATTTTCTTACTCTGAAAACTAGCTGTTACATATATTAGATACATGATAAAGATTAATCCTTAAGTTACTCAGAACTCATATGAGGTTCTTGCTTTAAATGGCAATGTTTTGGTTTTAAAATCCACACATCGATACATAGATATAGATTATAACAGAAGCAGATAGATCGATAGATGAGATTGATAGATGATTTGGATTTTTGCTTGGAACCCTACCAAAACCAGAAGCTAGATCCACCCTTTGCTGTTTACCCGACTACAATACAATACCTCATTTAAAGGTAAGATATATCGCATGCTACCCATCAAAATAATTTTGTTTACGTTTCTATACTGCAAAAGATTAATGCTGTTTTTAAAATGTAATACAGCTAATTTTATAGTAATTTTAAAGTAGTGAACTGTAAAATTGCTAATTTTACAGTAGTAAATTGCAAAATTGCTAGTTTTACAGTAATAAACTGTAAAATCGCTAGTTTTACGGTTTATCACTGTGCATTTCATAGTTTTAATCTGAACCTCTGCTTTCAGTACTATACAGTAAAAACAACAGTTTATTTTTTGCAGTGTATCATAATAGTGCACAGATAACACAAAGAAAAATCATTGGAATTTACAACGTATGTTAGAGAGAGAATGATTCTAGCATATTTCTTTAAATGATTCACAGAAAATATACCAGAACCGGATAATCTGATTATGTTTGGTAGATATTGCACTTATGTAACCTTTTTTCAAACATTTCCAGTTATTGATGTCAAGAGTTCTCAATCATTTTGATGCAGACTGCTTAATTCTTGTTCACTGTTAAATTTATTTTTTAAGATACCTCGCTTAGTATGACGACGGCATCTAGACTTTGTGTGATGGTATGAAACACTAATAGTCAATTTATATAAAATTTTATCTTGTATAACATCGAGGTTCCAAATATTAAAATAAAATAATTAGCCATATTACCTAAAAATGAACTAAATTTCCAAGTCGAATATGTTAAAGGTTTGCACTACTATTTACCAGTTATAACGTTTTTTAAATAATCTAAGATCTTCGTAGACATTGGCACTTTCATTAAAATATCGTATTTTGAAAAAATGATTCGGAGTTTAAATTAAAAAAAAAATACTAATAATAGTAAGCAACGAAACAAACAATATGTTCTTCAAAAGTTCATTACAGAAGAAGTACTCAGGAAATTATTGCAACAAAGACTCAAATATTCCATTTTCAATTGAAATTTCTACTCTTCAATCAATGACCATTTGGAGAACTTTACGTAATTAAGATTTAAAAGTATGAAAACATTTTTAAAGTTTGCCTTTTACAGATTGGAATTTCTCATAGTAAGGAAAAAAATTAAAGATTTTTTCTTTTTTTACTTGAGGTGGAAAGAAGATTAATTATCTTATTTTTAAACAGCTTATTTTTTTCCCAACGTAACATTGCAGTCCTGTAGGCGCGTGCGATTTTTTCTCCCAGAAGAAGAATAAAAATGTAATAATAAAAACGGAGACATAATAAATCGTTCTACTAAAAGTTATTTTCTTCAAGGAAATTAATTAGCAAATAAGGAACCTTTGATTGAGATACATATTTATTTTTATTTAATTATGCTTTTCCGCCTATTCCTCGAAGGTATTAGAGAAGCCCTGTCACACAATTTCAAGACAGGGAGGAGGATACTGAGAGGGATTAGAAGAGGGTTTGTGCTTACGTTAGCTAGAGAACATGGGCGTCGACACAGACTGTAGATTTAGTGCTCCCATGCCAAGATGGCACCTGTCAATCACGTGTGACGTAAGCAGAAGGGATCTTACTCCGTTAAAATCTGTAGAGTAGGAAGAGACTTGTGGGCCATTCCATGGAAATCGATAATTTTGTCCCGCACGTGACGCTTCATATGCCAAGTAACATCAACTCATCGGATTTTGCTCGGCCGATCATCGAACTCCTCGTAAACGGATCCCGTAACGCACGATGACATCGTTCCGATCAGTATCGGAGACCGGTTTTTGATGAGCTACTTTTCATCCGAAAGCGATATCCTTCCGATCAACTTTCCCGATGAAAATAAGCAGAGCTATATTCCATCGGAAAACAATATCCTTCCGATCGAGTTTCCCGATGAAATTCATCGGCACGGGACTGTTCTGCTCGTAAATTGCTCCAAATCTCATCGTATTTCAAGCAAAACTCATCGGATTTTGCTGCTCGGATTCTGTTTGGCCGATGAGACGTATTGGATCATCGGCCGAGGAGAATTTAATCGGGTTTCGATGAATGGCCAATCATCGGCAGATGAGATGATGTTGCTAGGGATGTTTCATCAAAAATAATATTTTAGAGGGGTAATGAATAAAATTTTGTTGCTTAAGAAATCACGAACGTACTGTCTGATCTTCTTAGGTAAAACCTTCCGCGCATTTACACATGCGTCATGTCTTCTCTGATCTTAACAAAATAAGGGTAGGGTAAGGTAAGGTTTATGTACGATAACAATAAGGGAAAGAATAATAAAAAGCATTTTGAGCCGTATCAAACAACGTGGAACGATGCTAATTTCAAATGCATAGTTTAGTTGAATATGTCAAAAGGATACAGCAAATGCAAGTTTTAAATTGCAAACTTTGGAAAATTATTACCCACAACCCATCTACCCTTTTTTAAGTGGAACTGTTCGCGAGTGCCAGGTGCGGTTTTCACGGACGGGCAGTATCTGCGATTTCTAAAGAAAAATATTTCGTCATTACCTACTTTTCCGTGGAATAGCTCTAACATATTTTTTTCAGCGGTTGAAATGAATATTTCTCAACAATTGACGTATGTTTCATTTGCATTGGAACTTCAAATTTCAAAATCTGCAGTTTGTTTTGTATATTTATTGCTATATTAACAGAGCAAAACTATTAAGTAATTCATAGAGCACATGACACGAGGTTGACCTTGGATGTTCTGCACGTGACCCATACAAATAAATTAAATTTTAAGTAACAAAATCATTCATCAAACAAAAATATAACTGTGTCAAGACTATCTTTAAATCAAATATAAAGATTAAAAAATGCGTTTATTCCTGTTTAATTAAAATATTAAGAGATATACACTGTAAAATATGCATGTTGTTTTTACAATATAATAGAGCCAATTTTATTGTAATAAACTGTAAAAATTGCTAACTTTATACTAATAAAATGTAAAAGTTCTGCTTTTACAGTTCTAAACTGTAAAATTGCTAATTTTACAGTAACAAACAGCAAAATTGCAAGTTTTACAGTTTATTAAAGTGCATCTTACAGTTTTAAACTGGAACCTCTGCTACCAGTATTATACTGTTGTTTTAACAGTATAATACAGCTAAATTTTACATCTATAAACTAAAATTTCTAACTTTACGGTAAGAAACTGTAAAATTGCTAGTTTTACAGTTTATTACTGTGCATTTTACAGTTTTAAATTGGAACATCGTCTGCCAGTATTATACTGTAAAAACAACAGTTCCTTTTTTCGCAGTGTAGCAAAATTTTGGTAACCATTTTGAGTCCGATTCTCCCGCACGTGACGGTTTAATGGACTTTATGCCATATTTTTGAGTTTTGACGTTTTGGCCATATAAATGTGCTCCTTACAAAATGTTTTAGAAGTAGAATTAAAACTTCCTATTTAGTCATTTTATTATTCAAACTAATCTGTGGTCACTTTAATTTTAGAGCTTGGACTATAAGCAAATGCATATTTGGCAGTTGGAATCCTAAATTAAAAATAACCAGTGACTTTCTGAACGATAAGGGCATAAGTCTCCTAACTGATCTCGGCACGGAAAAAGGATAAAACACCGCCCATTAATATCTATAATTTGTTGAAAAGATCATTTCATGTTAAAAATGTCAAAAAGCAATGTCCCCTTGGAGAGTAACTAGAGGAACATATTATGATTTGTTAAATAAAAGAAGCAAGTAAATGTACAAATCAGTACAGTAATTGTTTAATATGCATATCTTAATGCCTTGATTAAAATATAAAAAAAAATGTTTTGTTTTTTTTTTTTTTGATGTGGCAACTTTTTTTTACGTCAGTAAAGTTAATATTAGTGCATTCTTTTCGTTTTCTAGATCATATTTTCGGCATTTATAGTGCATACACTGCAAAAAATAAGCTGTTGTTTTTACAGTATTATACTGGCAACAGAGGTTCCAGTTTAAAACTGTCAAAGCACAGTATTAAACTGTAAAACTAGCTATTTTACAGGTTACCGCTGTAAAACTAGAAATTTTACAGTTTACCGCTGTAAAATTAGCAATTTTACAGTTTATTACTGTAAAATTAGCTGTATTATACTGTAAAATGAACACCTATTTTTTACAGTGTATTTGCATAGCGTATTTAATCAGGGCTCCCATCATTAATAACATGTTACCGCATGTACCTCTTTTCTGAATTGCCCGCAATATTAAAAGAATAGTTACGCATAAGTATGTATTAAGTTCGAAAAGCTTAGCTAAAAAATCAAATGCTTACATGTTACACAATTCACTAATCATATCGGGCATTAGCAATGAAAATAGAGTAACGCAAAAGTGTTTCCACTACATTAACAACTAAGGCTTAAATTGCTGAAAGCTTAAGGTAATTCCCAAATTCATTCTTTTGTTGAAATTTTATTCCTACCGCACATTTAAATAATGAAGCACTTTAACTGTACTAGAACCAGTGATCCAATGAGGTAACAATACCCATTGTCAAATTCTTACTTTAAGAAGAGAAAACTTCTAAAATTTGTACCAAAACAAAGGTGTTCGTTGCCTATCACAAGAGAGCATATACGGTGGGAAAAAAGAAAAAGCTATATGAAAACGTTTTCTCCCAAGACAATAGATACCAGAAATCGCGTCATATTATGCTTTTATTTCACTGTTACCTGCGCATATTTTGAACAGCGAAGCGAAGACTTTTCTCCTTTTATTTTTTATACCTTTACTCCCAGAGAACATCGCCTTGTTTTCTTTTTTTTTCCCCTTTTTCTTCATTCAAAGCACCGGGTTTTGAGGTTAAGGAAGAAAACTTACGAGACGCAGAGGGAAAAAATGCTTTGGATATTGATCGACGTTTGGCATTAATTCTGTCAAGTTATTCAATCCCAGAAGTCTGATGAATTATCGAGAAACTGGTTAGAAAACGTTCGGTCTTAAAGTCTTCAATTTTCGAATTAAAAGTACGCCGCCAGGAAATTTTTCTGAGACGGGAAGATTTGAAGTGGAAAACATTAGTAACAAGTATCGACTAATTTCATGCATAATATAACGCAAATTATGCGGGTAAGTGGCTTTTGGCGAACACGACCTGCAATTTGATTTGTGATGAAACAAAACCAACAAAAGAGAATTGTTTATAATATGCTAGTAAATTATAGAAAGACATAAGTAAACTGTTAGTGTAACTGTTGCTGATTTTAGAATAACTGATATCACAGATGTACCAATAACATAAATATCGATTAACAGGTACTAATATTTTGATCCCCGGTTCTTATGTAATCAATGTTCCCATTAACTAACAACTCTGCATTAATGTTATGTTCTTCGCCCTTTGCATCCACTAGTGAGCTCATTCAAAACAGGCAGTGAATAATCTGCTCATATCGTCTAGCCAAATCTCAAACATAAAATTTAAGTTACTTCAAGTAAATGCATCTATATAAAAGGCTAATGTAAGGTTTAGCGCCTAATATCTCATTCATTTATCATTCAATTGGCTCCAATTTTTATACATTTATCAGATCAGTCAAAAAAAAAAAAAAAAAAACATGAATCATTCCATGTAAAAATGCAAACTTAAATTTTGTTTGTCAGCAATGTAACAAAAATATTAAGTTGTCCTTATTCGCATCTGGGGTCATCGATAAGTTCCACTCCGAGAAAACACGAAAAGCACAAGCAAATTTTTTAAAAATTAAAAATTCCTTAATGTCAATATAAAAACATATTAAACCACATTTGATACACTCAGAAACATTGTCAAAGTTCCCATATTTACTTAAAGAAGGAATAAGGATCAATCGTCATATTTTGGCACTGATAAGTCGTTTTTTATATTTTTTTGTTATTTTTCTTTGGGCGCGGGGGGGGGGGGATGGGCACAGTTCGTGCACATATATCTGCAGCATATGCATTACCGAATCAAGTCCTCTACTCGATCATTCGGTGTTTTAATATAGACGCCGGAGTCCTAATAATGCCAATTATAGCTTATGGTGTTCCATTGCACAGTTCACACCAATAAATGAAAATTCAGCCCACTCAAAATATACTATAGTAAGTTATATAATAAAAAAATCAGGGCGATTCTGGTGCCTGCAAAACTTCTTCCCCTTTCACTTTCAGCTAGTCACGTAGGCGAAAACGCATTCAAATCACGAATCTTGATCTTAAATTTGTCAGCAAACTGAGCAAAAAACTATATCGAGGAAAATCAGAAGTGTACGAGATGTTTATCGATAGTTTGTTTTTGTTTGTTTGTTTTCATGAGCGTATACACCAGTCTTAATTCACAGCAAAAAAAAACAGAGAAAAAAGTCGGATTAGCCTGCTATATTCGGACCTCAATACTGATATCCGACTTCCAATAGAAAACGAAGAGGCTGGAATGTTTTTAAAAGCTGTGGACTGAGTATGCGTTTAGTCCAATAACAAATATCGCTTAGTAAATAGTTTTTTGCCATTATAACTTTGTTATTTCTAAATCCTCGAGTATCCTACAAATCAGTGGGTTAACGACAGTTAAGTAATCCACTTCAGTTTCTAGAAAAATCAGTCAATAACAATCCATTTCATTCCCGGTGCATTTAAATTTTCCAGGGGTACTTTCGTAAGAGTAATGTACTTGGAAATGTTCACCTACAGACTAAACTATCAATCATATCAAATTACTCCACTCTTGTATTTTAGCGTCTTACAAAGAATATGACTCAAAAGAATAGTACCGAACATCCCTACCATCCCAAACGTCACCAAGGACAGCTTACAACTGCGTTTTTTGCAATTCAATGTAAAAAAGTTTCCGGAGAGAGCCCGGAACCTTCATCGTATCCTGTACATTACTAAAAATAGCTTAAAATTGCGTTTTAATAGTTAAAGTTTAAAAATTTTGGAGAGGAATCGCTCGAACCCTTAACATCATTTAAAAGTGACTTAACTTTGATAAAACAGAGCTGACATTTTCTCACTTAATTTTTGCTCAAAAACTAAATGAAAGAGAAATTGTTAGAGAACCTTAAACTCATCTTCCTTTAATGTTGTCATATATATGTATATGTATATACATAAACCTTTTTTTTCCCATTCACATGAAAAGCATATGATAGCCTTGTTTAAGTGCTATGAGCTTTAGGGGTATTTTGGAATTCAGATCCTTCTCCTTTTGATTGAGTCTTTGACTAGAGAAATCAATTTAGAGGGCCGGCATGTATCAGAGCACGATCTCATAATTCTATAATGAAAGGCACTGTTGAGAAATTCTGTATTAGATTTCATCCAGAGATTTTTGACGAATTCTCTCATAACCGATCAATCGATAGACGTTGACATCTATCGATAGTTTTGGGAATAGTTTTGGGTCTAGTAAAGCGCCAGGAAAGAATCACACCGTTAAAGAAAAACGAAATATCAAATAAAAATAAAATCTTTTGTGTGTCTGGGGGAAATACAAAACACAAAATTTTAAAAACTTTTTCCACTTTTAACCGGTTACTTCCGGAGCCGGTAGTCTCCGGTAGACGTTGCTTAAAACTCTCATCTTTGAAGTTGTGAAATAAATCGAATTATTTATCGCTGCATTTGACTTCGGATTTAATTTCAAAAGCTGACTTATGCCATGATACTCCGCACTGTGTTTTCATAATCTGGGGTCGAAAGATTCGCAAATGCATTTGTTAGACTAGAAACCGTGCGGCGACTTTTTTTTTTCCTCTTTTTTTTGGTGGCCGTGAGCTGTTTTGTTTTCATCTGAATGAACCTTGTGTTGTTACAAAAATGAACGGCACTAGCGGATAAAAAGGAGGAAATTTTTTCCGTGCTCGTGATCGTAAGATTTTTTGTTTTTAATTCAAAATGATCATTGTTTTGGAGATATGCGAACAAAATCTGCTCTCAAAAGCAGTTATTGAAACAATGAGACAAATATTTTAGCAAATATAAAAGTAAAACGCTTTAGTGCTTAATAAATAATGAAGTGTGCAAAAGTTTCGAAGCATCATTTTTTGTTGCTAATGTAAAGTTCTAAAAGTTTTTTTTTTCTTTTAACTTATTCATTTGTATTTTTTCTCTTTCTCTATCTTATCGATGAACAATTGCTAAATGGTTGAACTTCCTAATTATTATCTTTAAGTAGATTAAAAAAAATACTTAAGTCAGATAGAAAAAAAATTCTCATATTCAGATTTCGATGCTGCAAAAGATACGAAGCTGGGTGACATAAACAGAGTTCTGGCAGTGTGTCTATTTCAAACCACTGACGAAAGAAATTTCGTTTTATTCCTAAACGAGTGCATGCAATTTTTATTTTCTTGTTTGCTCTTTTAACGTTTTTCACCAACTGCTAGATTTTCTATAAAATTAGTTTTTAAAAGAAAATTATAAACCTCATTTCTTTGAATTTCGGAAACGAATTACATTGTAAGTATGTGGTTATGAATTTTAAAGGTGTGTTTTCAAATGATAAAAAGCAAGCTTTACAAATTTCTTGGATCTTATTTCCAACATCTTTTTACTTTTAAAGTTTCATTAAAGCATGTTTCATAAATTTTGAAATAAAAAAAGCGACAAAATGGACAAATATTAAAAGTCAAATTACTGAAATTTGAAATATATCTTTTTTTTCTTGCAGTCGGTGAAAATTAACATAGCTCAAATTTTCTTTACACTGTATAAAATATCTCTGAAAAGTGTATCCGCTTAAATAGCACTACGTAACTAAATATCTTCAATCGAAAGCGCTGTAGTAAACATCCTTAATGCGTGCTATGAGGAAGTTACAATAACAGAAAACCGAAAATGCTGTTTTTCTTTTGTTTGTATTTTGCAGTAAATTGAGTCAAGCGTTTTAAATCAGCTTTTACTGTTAATTCTACGAAACAATGCATGTAAAATAATTAATTAATTTTATCTTTAAGATTTTAATTGTGTAAATAATAAAGGATGTTTTGGTTTTTTTTGGAAAAGACGTTATATCGCTTCCTTCCTTAGAAACAATCGCGATAGTTTATTAGATTAAGAAAAACTATAAAAATAAATAAATAAAACGAAACAATATAAGAAAAAACAACCAAAATAACAAAAAAAAGAAATAAAATGAATGTAAATTAGTTTCTTATTGTTTTCCGACTAAATTAATCAATCTGAACTAGAGTTTTCCGTACATGTGAAACTTTTGATAAGTTACGAAAATAGTCAATAAACTTTTCCTCGGGTTCTGGTAGCTAGGCAACTCCCCGGAGCGGATAGCTGCAATTCATTCCGGATTTTTTCCCAATGTATTGGCCAATTTTTAATATTCCAAAACTATGAAAGAAGTTTGGAGCAACATTTTGGTGAGTCTCTACCCTCGCTGGCCACTTACCCGTCATGCCTCTACTGCGGTGAGTATCGATTTGTGACGTAACGGTGCCCTTGGAAGGACGTTCTTTTGCGAGTGCTTTTCATCGGTTTCTGGACCGGTCGGAAAATACGCGGTAAGTTTTAACCGTAAATCCAAAACTCGGGAGTGTTAGGCCATTTTTCTCGCGGATGACTTATGGGCTTTTGCATTGTTTCCTGGCGTACGGGTGGGCTCGCTTCGCTCCACAAGAAATGCTCTGTTGATGCTCTGCTGGTAATTAAGCACTCTGTTTCCTCAAGGCGTTTCACTTAAGAGAGTCGCAAAGAGGTGTTCCAGTTTAAGAAGTTGTTGGAAAATGTATTTCCTTGATGAAAGTGTTTGTTATACAACTGGCGGATATTTTATGAATTAAATCAAAGCAGTTTTTTGCTATGACAAAATATCGCAAGCAAAAAAAAGAAAAGTACTCGAAAGCTGACAAGCAAAAACCAGTCTCTAAAGCTGAATTTTTTTAATGAAACAAACATTTAAAGGATATTTTCTAAAATAATTTGGAATAAAAAGAAAAGAAAAAAAGAAAGACTCTTTCTAACTCATTTTAGAAAATTAGTAATGTTAAAAATATTTGTTTTATTCCAAGGCAAGCTTTTCAAGACTGCTTCAAAACAATTCATCTCATGCTTATACCCACATAAAAAACTTTAGGCTTGATATTAACTGTTATAAGTTTGTTTATTTATTTAGTTTATGTAGTTTACTGAGTAGTAATCCAATTTTTGAACTGGGTAGAAAATTTAGCTTTGAAATATAGTCTATGACAACATTTTCCACGTCATCAATTATTAAATTTAGATTCATCCAGCTAGATCAATGTGATTTTTTTTCCTCTTTCTTTCAGAGTAATAAAACTAAGGGAGCAAATTTAATCATAACTGATTCTCTCCCTCTCTCAAAAGATCATTAAAAAAACAAAATAATAATCAAACTTAATTCAACTAAATCTCAATAGTAACAAAGTTTTAAAATCCCAAAAGAAAAATTACAATAGTTGACCTAATGAATTAACAATAATTGACCTAATGAATTACATAAAAATCTTTAGGTTAGCGAAAAGTAAAGTTAAATCAGAATTTTTTCGAAGTAATTAAATTCACCAAAGTGATGTCATGAGATAGTAGTTTTATGCATTTTAACTTCACAAACGGCTGTTAAAAACTGTTTAAGAGTAATGTATTTTTAAATTCAGCTAATGAACTAATCGTCAAAACAATTTATTGATAAAATGAAATTCATAGCACACTCTTAACCCCTTAATGCCTAGCGTCCCTTTTTAGGGACGGTCCAAAAAAGGATCTGAATTTCCCAAAAATGAACATTTCAACCAAATAATAGTGTTCAATGAGTACCTTGGTATTGCTTCAATTCGTTATTAACAGATTGCAACACATAACCATTGTAAAGTGTGTTCTGTAGCAGTTTTAATATGATCTTTATCAAAAATGACATCGTTCACAATCTCAAGAAAAAACGCTCAGTTTTCAAAGTTATTCCGAGCTTCCCAGTTTATGCTAATTGCCGATTTTATTTCTTCTTATAAAATGTCTTTTTAAATATTATATCGTAGGCAGAAAAAAAATAGTAAAAAAAGTATGTACCCTCTGGGATCAATCGTAATTTTTAAGGGACGTTTTTTCTATCCATAATAAAAAAAAAATTTACATGATATTTTTTTAATTATTTTTCCTGTCCATTAAACACTGTTTGTAACCAGTATACAAAATATCTTTGGAGGCATTAATGTGTTACGATAATTAAAAAATAAGTTAAAATAAACTGTTCATGATTCGCCATATAACTTATATCTAAATAATTTTAAAAGTTGGCGAAAGTTGACGCACAGAGTTTTATGAAAACAAAATGTTTTCAATCAAAAGAAAATGGTTTTCATCAAAAATATAAATTGAGTGAAACTCTAACTACACAAGTAATTTTTGGTTCGTCCTTAAGTACAAAAGATGTAACGATCTTCCCCTCATTAAATTCTTAAATGCATCGTGTATAAAACTGCAAAAGTATAGTGTACATTTTTAAAAAACAATTAAAGCAACTAAAAGAATGTGTAGAAACTTTAAAAGCAAAAAAAAATAATAAAAACTCAGCTTTATAAAAGAAATATATGTTTTTAGACATTAAACTCTCATTCAAGAAAGGTGTGCAATAAAGTAAGAGTTGACTGGGTCATTGAACTGAAAGAACTATATGAAATGGAATTAATCTGATTCAAGTTTTAAACGCTGCCGTTTTAAATGTCAATTCCGAGCTTATAAGAATATCGGTTAAAAAATATCCCTCTTATTATAATACCTTTCCAATGTACCAAACCGTTGAAAAGCATATTTTTCATCCTGGCTCGCTTATTAGATATTTTTGATGACAAAATGGCTATTCCATTAAGCGTACTCGACTGTAGAGTCTAGTTCAAAGATTATCGTCTTTAAAGAATTTTATTTGCGCACACATTCAATTGTTACTTAGTATCGTGAAAAAATACTTTAGTACTTGATAAATATAACGTAGACTAAAATTCTCTATTCGTTCTATCCGTTATACAGTTGTTTGGACAGCACAATATCTATTCATATAGGAATGAATAGGAGAGTAAAAATTATACAATGATGAATGAGTCTATCTTATAATAAATAAGGATCTCTTTTTTAAAAATATTTAACGCCACTTCGTTACGCTTCTGTCAAAGTTTCTTTAATATTTCACTACAATAAGCTTTTTTAAAAAATAATAATTTGACCTTGGAAGAGTATATATCTTGGCCCAATTTCAACGTCGGAAAACGAGGCCCGTTTTTCCTTAATTTATTTTTTTGCTGCCAATTCCTTGCTTTTTCGGGAAGATGCCAAAAATATGTATTTTTAGTTCGGAATTTCACCACAGAACTAAAACTGTCACTGAGTTTAAAGCACTGGGAATCGTTTGCGAATAAGATATTATTTTGGAAAGGTCAAAATCTGCTTTTTTTTAAGATTTTGACGCAGACTAAAGGTAGAAATGCTCCACCCAGTGTAATATTTGCTAAAGAGTACTTTGTTTCTTTTTGTTTCTAAAAGGACTTCAGTTTCCAAAATTATAGAAAAATAAGCATGCAGGCTGTTTGAAAACATATATCTGTCATCCTTGTTGATTCATCCGCTCCAGGCTTTTTTTCTTTTTCCTTTTTTTCCGTTTCATTGAAAACCTTTGAAATTTGTTCTAATTTTAAGGTGGAATCTTCATTTTTTCAAGTTGCCACCGAAAGATTTCTCCAACTTTGAACTGTGTTTTATTGCTGTCTATTCGAATACTTTTACTTTATTTCAACTATTGTCATGCTGCTTTTACAGACAGACATATTACATTTGTATTACACAAAAAAGCATCCTTAATTGGATATTTATTCCTTACGAATAAGACGCATAATAATCATTGAAAAAGGGAGTTTCCCCGCCTTTTCCAAAGGTGCTCTTACCACAA
The DNA here is from genome assembly GCA_038373865.1 of Uloborus plumipes. Lineage (NCBI taxonomy): Eukaryota > Metazoa > Arthropoda > Arachnida > Araneae > Uloboridae > Uloborus > Uloborus plumipes. Next base: position 287,839 of record JAXGGA010000156.1, read on the forward strand.
GCACTAATAATACCTTGTCCATAGATAAAAAAAATTACAGTAATTGCATATTTTCTAACCCTCTCAGACGTGGTGTACTTTCAGCAGCTGCAAATCATTTAATAATTGATTAAATTACTTGATTTTTTGTGTAGTTGACTCCTCGTACAATTAGCGTATAATTATCTAAGCGAAAATTTCTGCTTTTGGGATTGGCAACATTCTTTACAACTGATTGAGAGATTAGTACTAGGTTGTTTTTACAACCATGCACTCTCGCCGTAAAAGCGTGCTATTTTTCCGATTTTTTAAAATTACATAATATTTTATTTATAATTTAAAATGCTTATACTATGTTTTATTTATATGTGTAGAACATTTTACTATGTAGTTGGAATGATTTTTTGTTGTTTTAATAGGTAAAATATGTATTTCAAAACACAGGTATCAAAAATTAGAAGATATCATAACCCATTTAATTTTTCACCGACAAAGTTAAAATTTTGTTTGTAAGATACTCTTAGCCATAGTTTTCTATCTACCAAACAACACCAATTTTTGGTTGACTATTTCATTTCTCAGTTTGAACACGAACTAGCTGGTTTCTTAAAAAACTTCTCGTCAAAACTTTGAGTTAGTACTCATCTTACTATAATTACAGTTAGTATCATCCTATTCTCAGGTAGTTTTCCTTCTAAAATACATATGTATTTTATTTATCAAGTTTTTTTAATAACTTATTTGAATAGAGCTATCAGTGTATAAAAACTGGATTTTATGTTTTAAGAAAGAAAAAATTCTTTCGCAGTACAAGTTTCTAGTATTATTTGTATGGGAAAAGAGCATCATGATCATATTTTATGCATATATGATTCAAAAAACTTTAGATCGTACTTGGTAACATACAAAAATACCTCTGCAGATGCACAGCTAACGGAATCCGATATTTGCATTCTACCAGAGCGGCGCCCAACATTTCAATTCCGAAACTTGTAAATGCAATTTTAGAAATAGTTGAAAGTATCAGCCCCTGAACTTTTGAGTTTGTTGTGTTTTTTTTTAATACACAACGTAACGATAAAATAAACTTGTTGCTAATTTTTTTTTAAAGATAAACCAATTATTCTTCATAAAAGTAATAGTAAATTTACCTACACTGTAAAGAATGAATGTTGTTTTTACAGTATAATACAGCTAATTTTTTGGCAATAAACTGTAGAAATTGATAATTTTACAGTAATAAACTGCAAAATCGCTAATTTTACAGTTTATTATCATGCAATTTACAAGTTTAAACTGGATTCTCTGCTGCCAGTATAATTCTGTTGTTTTAACAGTATAATACTGCCAAATTTTACTTCAATAAACTGTAAAATTGCTAACAGTATAGTAAGAAACTGAAAAAATTGCTAGTTTTACAGTTTATTACTGTGCATTTTACAGTTTTAGATTGGAAACTCGGCTGCCGGTAATATACTGTAAAAACAACAGTTCATTTTTTGCAGTGTATGGTTTTATGCATCACGTTCGATAATACAGTCGAACCCACTTTTTAGAATATTGGTTATAAGAATATCCCGCTTAATATAATACATTTTCAATGTACCGAATCATTATAATGTATTATTTTGATATCGGATGTTGGAATATTCTGCTCATTAGAATATTTGTTCGTGGTAAAATGGCTATTCCATTAAGTGGGCTCGACTACTGTAATAAATTTCGCGTTTCAACTGTGCTACCGTTTATTCATAAAGTTACACGGACTTTGTGCAGAAGCATCTAACTCATACCAAAAAGATCTTAACTTAAATAACACTTCGAAAAGATTTGATGTTAACAAAACAAATTGACGAAGTAAGACAAGAATAGAAAAATTCGTGATATACGAGCCTCACGCATCAAACCGTTGAAAAGCAGTGAAGACACTGATGGGAGAACTCGTGATGTACGAGGGTCACGGAACAGTGTGTTGAAAAGCAGCGAAAACACTTAGTTCGTGATATACGAGAGTTGTCCACGTTACGTTAATTGCGCTATGTGGAAGTCGTGTACTAAGTGTCATACTCTTGTATTGTGTTACATGTAAATCACGGTATGCTAAACGAAAAAGGTTAACTACTCTAGATCTTGGTTATCACGTTCGTGATATGCATCTAATATTTATATTGTTCAACAAGAGATTTTAACATAATATCTAGAATTTGATACAGAACCATTACACTGGTAAGCTAAAATTTTGTTACATGAAACATTTATTGCAGAGCAAGGGGCAGTATGCAAGGGGGTAGTTTATAGGGTTCAAACCCCCTCCGAAATTTGTCCTTAAAAAAATCAGCTTTGAATTATCATTTGTCAAATTTAATACTTTGTTCATGTGCGGAAAAACTTTTCAAAATTATAGAAGTTATGTCCTAAACTAACTTAAATGTTTTTATCATCTTTTTTCGACTTAATAAAAATCGGTTGGCGCTATACAACCTGTTAAGGGTCTTGCGCCAAAAAAATTACCAATCTAATCTTAATTCTTTGTGGGAAAAATATTATTGTAATTATTGATATTCAGTATTTGAACCATATTTGAAAATAAAGTTCGAAAATTGAAAAATTTTATAACCTAAGTGTCTTATCAAGAATGGTAACTCATTTTTTATGAAAAAAAGATTATGTATAATAAACTCTACCTCCTCTCTATTAAAATTTATTTTTTAAAAAAAGAATATATGAAGAAATCAAACTTGATGGAACAAAGAGATTTCTCAAAGGAAAACAAAAAAAAATGCTGGGTAAAACCCCCTCCGAAACAAATGTCTAGTTACGGCCCTGATTTATAGTGTTCCTAAGATAATTTTTGACACTGATTTCAAATATGTAGTCAGAATTGAAGAGTTTCGGAGATGAAGGGTAACAAAACCCAAATTGCGAGTGATTAAAGTTCAAAGTTTTGTTATTGCAGCTTTTTTGTTTTCCGGTTTGTCGTTAAGTGTGCGTATGAAAATGGTCTAATGACATCTACTGTTTGATGTAAAAACTTGTATCCATTGCTTACCATTCTCTAGATTGTATTTTCAAAAAAGTGACATACCCCTTTCCTCCACCAAACCCTCCAATTGGTCTATCACACAGATTTTAAATTATTCATTTTCCCCGTGTTTTCCTACATTACATGATAGTAAAAACTCTTAATGAACAATAGAAATATTTTTAAAAAGATAAAATACGTAGAGATAGATAGTCAAGTTTTAATATTACTGCAGTGATGACATGGCCGTCAGTCTTAATGGCACCAAATTTTTCTGACATGCGCTACTTGAATAGAAACATTTTCTGTGTTTAGATATTTCGATGCAAACATAAAGAATTTATAGCTTTTTACTCCAAGGAACACGATCTAGAAAACTAATAGTATCGACTCCGTAATGGATATGTCTGTATTTAAACATTAAACGGATGAAACTTGGTATTAACTCTCTCGAAATTAGTTTAAAAGCTATACTATTACATGATAGAAACATGCTGTCATCGGTACCACTAACATATGCAAAGAAAATGAAGAAAACACATGGAGATTTGAAAGCTTTGTAAGATAAAATTTAGTGCAACATATATTGTGGGACAATTATTTCTGTCCTAAGATAACTTTTAAAAAATGGGCAAACTGCTTTGGTTTTACAAAATACTGTCTTCTTCTCTTCGAACGGGAAAGCAATGGCAGGAAGATATATTTTTTAATTACCTATTATTATATTGGTCCTTCATATGAAATTAGGACTTTTCAAAAACTTTCTGAAGATCTTTAGTAATGCTGGTGCGGAATTTGAATACTTGAAAAAAGAACTGCTACATATTATAGATAAAGCGAAAGAAACGCATTTTTGAAGGACCTCCCATTGTCTATGTGAACAAAAGCTTGCTGATTATTTCCGGACACTTAAGAGGGATGTCTTGATGCCAAATACAGAAAGAAATGTACAATATATAAGTTTTGACCATTATTTTACTATTAATAATGAATTTGAATGTGCTTCTGTTCAATGTCTTAAAATGTCGGTAATAAGAGAAAAACTGTTTACATATTTGAGTTCAGCGCGTCATTTTCCATTGATATCGGGTATTTTTCCTAGTTTAACAAAAAAAGGGATGTCGGGGGATGTTTTTCTTGTAGACAAGTGTTGATAAGAATAAGCTCTTTTTTTCATCTGACGAATTGTTTTTACATAATTCTTTAACTATACTTTTCTTAAGCAAGTATTATGAAGGGACGATCTGTAGGTTCCAGATGTGATTTAAAAAGTAAACAAGAGGATTTACCCAAACAACTTCAAAAGCATTTTATATTTTACATGCAACAAACTTCTTAAATGCTTTTTATTAGTTTACTCCATTTTATTGTTTTGTTTTCGAAATCAAATAAAAGTTGCAGAAGCTTGCGCAAATGAATCGTCTTTTTTCTTTATACAATCATATACTGAAGTCTATCAATAAAAAGATTTAGTGAAAGTGTTGTACATCTCGAAATTTGGCTAAATATACAGCTGCAAGCATAAGGTGCTTCCATAGTATTAGTGCAAATTGTGTAACCCTTAAATGCTGTTGATTTAACTTCAATATGAAATCTAAGTTAATAAGTTGCTCAAAACATTGAATAAAAAATGCGTAGCGTAATATTAAATTAAATAAAGAAATATTTCAAGTGCTACAGTTTTATGAAATTACCGTCTGGAGGCAAGCAATGGCTACAGGTCAACAAATAAAACATAGTACGTTAAAAAGACGATGTCATTAGACTAATTTCGCACGCACACTTAACGACTAAACCAGAAAACGAAAAAGCTGTGACAATAAAACTTTGAACCAAAATTACTCTAAATAAATGTTTTGTTACATGACCCCTTCATCTTCCACGCCTTCAATTAGCATTTAAAAGGTTTACACATAAAGACATCAAGGTACCATAGTTGTAGCCCGACACACCATTCGTTTGGTAAAAACTTCAGAACATTTCATTTTATCTATATTTTCTTTACTATACGCCATTAAGAAAGGCTCACGAGGCCAAACAAAATACAAAACATACAATACAAATGAAAAAGTCAAAGAATAAAAACAAATAATATTTATTAACACGGAATTCCAAAATGAGAAATCCTATTACATGAGTTAATCAGTTGCATGCAGCGGAAAATGAAAGAGACTGAAATTTACAGAATTCATTTTTTTTTCGGTTTTTACTCAGCATCTTAAAAAATAACAGCAAACTAATACGATGTTTGATGATTCGTCTTAAGAAATCGATTTTTCTACATCCTGTATGTCTTGGAAGTAATTTATTTTTTGTAAGCGTCATTTCCTTGATTAAAAACGACAAATCAATTTCTTTTTTACCTTAATTCTGATGCGTTCAATAAACTCTGAGATACTATTCGAAAAACCAATATAAGTATGTTGCTGAGCAATGAAATTCTTGAATACTGCGAGAATAGTTTTTTCCTCAGCTTTAAAGTAAATGATAGATTTATATTTATTTTTTTCTGCTTTAAACTATTATTATTAAAACAGAAATCATTAATTATCACCAAGCAGTTTTTACAAGAAATGATAAACGTATACTAATTATTATTTTCAAACATGCTTTATCAAAACAGATTGGCTCTGCAAGATTCATTAGTCTTTGAAATAAATTCAATGAAAAAAGTAGAAACATGGTATTAAAAAATAAAAAAAATGTTACAAATCAAGTTTTGAGATAATGAAAATATGCAGTTTATTTGATCAAATTTCCTTTAATTAATGCTGAATTTAGTCTTATACTTTTCTGCATTGTATAGTTTACTTAAAAATAGAATGAAATTTATTATGATTTCACAAAAACTGCGACAGCAGCAAAACATTATTGACTATTTTCAACTCAATTTCGATTTTATAGAGTTTATTCGGCACACTGTTGTATTTGATCATTGTCATTTTTTTAATTTTTACACCAATAAAACTTACTCTTCCCAGATGATTAAAATTTATTGATTGCGCTAAGATGTAATACGGAATGACTTTTATCGGTGTTACACTGCAAAAAATGAAGCTAATTTTATAGTAATAAACTGTAAAAATTGCTAATTTTACAGTGATAACTGTAAAATTGCTAATTTTACAGTAATTAACTGAAAACTTGCTATTTTTAGTTTTTTGCCGTGTATTTTACAGTTTTAAACAGGAACCTCGGCTGCCAGTATTATACTGTTGTTTTTACAGTATAATAGTTAAATTTAACGCCAGAAAACTGTAAAATTGCTGACTTTACAGTAAGAAACTAAAATTGCTAGTTTTTCAGTTTATTACTGTGCATTTTACAGTTTTAAATTGGAGCCTCGGCAGCCTGTATTGTACTGTAAAAACGACAGCTCATTTTCTGCAGTGTAGTGTTAAGCCCATTGCAACAGACGTATTTTGTTGGCATTATCGTTAGTGTGAAATCAGCATCAGAGATACTTCAGACTAAAACTCTGGGACTGATTTTTATAACAGCTAATAAACAAAAACATTGAACTACTTAAAGCACAAAACTGATTTGCACAAGCCATTACACTGCTATCATTGTATGTAATGAAAAAAAACTTCCGCTTATCAGAAATTCCCTCAATGTTACTACAGTTTTCGTACATAAAACCAAATGAATAATCTGAATTTCATTTTCAGTGCAGATTGCACTGTTCTGGGGGAAAACAAAAGCTGTCCAATCATTCAGAGAGAAAACAAGTAAAAGTTGTGAAGCGGCAAAGATTAACAAACCTTCTACGTAGTATTATCAAAACGGTGCTATAAGTTTAATTTAACCGAAGGCGTTGCGCCATAAATGGAATGACAGTTGTAACCAGAAAATGATACATTTTTCAATTGAGGTATTGCAGCAATTTTAGTAAAATAGAGCTAAAAAGTGCAAAGCACTAAATTTTGATGTAATCTCTATTTTCGTCGAAATCTTTAATCTATTAATCATGGTTAAAATGATTTTTTAATTAATTTCGACTTTGTTCGAGTGCTGAAATGTCACAACATTTAAATGTATAGGAGAATTGTATCAAGAGTAAATTAAGCTTCTAATAATAAATGTTCCATCTCCTTTCCCAAAAAATTTCTATCATAATTCTAATTTGCGCGCACTTCTATTGCTATTGTTATACTGGACCAGCTAATAAAATAATAAATAATTTAAAACAGCAAGTTAGAACAATTGAAAATCCAGTAGTCGATGCAGTTTAATATGTTTCAGTAAAGAATGGTTTTAATTTCATAATTCGGATCTGAAAAGCTGTAGAATTTCTAGAATCAGGTTTTTTGTCATTCTACACGACTGAATCTAGTCACCAGGGAGCCACTACACTCGTTTACTTTAAAGGGACACGACAGTACTCAGCAACCATTACTCTCGTATCACTTTAAAGTAAAACTTAATAGTTTAACACAAGTAACAACTTAGATCAACGGGATTTTTTAGATCAAATTATGCAATAATATTTAATTAATGACAGCAAGTTAAAGCAACTAACGATCGCAGAAGCTCGTATATTTAAGATGCTTTAGTAAAGAATGATTTTAATTTCGTAATCCAATGCTGAAAAGCGGTAAAATTTTAATGATTGTTTTTTTTTATTAATCTAAACAATGAAATCTAATATACAAAGAATCTACAAAACAAGCGTTATTTTGCCATTGTTTTAGAGTACAAAATAATACTTAAATAATACTAAAAATAAAAGCAACAGGAGTTCTAGAGTTTAGTTAATCAAAATAATCCTTGTACCACAAAGCACGTATCGTTCAAAAAAAAAAAAAAAACCATTAAAAAGATAAATGCAGTAATTTAAGAATCTCTTAAATTATCCAACAAGTCTTTTTATTAAACATCTTTTTTGTATTAATCACAATAAAACCTCTTTTCGTTCGATGCCCAAATAGATTTTTATAGATCACCATAAATATTATTTCTGTTATGGTTATATATTTCACTAAATTGTGAACTAACGTTTTATTACAATAAATGTCTGCTTTTAATACTATTTCCCGAGATTCATTTTTTATTGAATCCAGTCAGATTGAAAGGTCATGTATCATTTTAACTCCTAACTAAGGATTTTTTGTACTTCATTAATAAATTATGCATCTTTTCTTTTATGGGAAAAGGTGATTTTTTATTAAACAACACTTTTTTTTTCAGTTTATAAAAACTATTATGCTGAACTCCAATTCGTTAATTTAAGGTATGGTGTTTTTAGCACAATGCAGTTTATTTTTATATGATTTTTTCGAATACAATTGTAAAAACCTTAACTGCATTTGAAATTATATTAAATTTAATGGTCAGTTTTTTCTTTAAAAAAAGTTTGAAATTCTTCATTAAAAGGGTTTTCATGCATACTAAAAAGTATGCATGAAAACCCTTTTAATGATGATATTAAATAAGAAAACCATCACCTCTCCCTTATATAATTCTCAGTAGAGTGATATAGGAAGTTAGTAGTTTTAAAATGAGTTTAAATTAAAAGTTGTATCAGATTAATTGAAATAAAATGTGCAGAAGTTTTTCCTTGATCTGGAAAATAATTCTAATTTCTCTTTTCAATATTATTACTTTTACCGGGTCAATTAGTATAACAGATGCGTTATTAGTAATATTATTGAAAATATTGATTTAATGATTAATCTTTACTTGTGATACATTAATAGTAGCGCGAAAAACAGTTAAAGCCCGAATATTGTTTCATAAAATTTATATTTATTTCATTTTGTGTGTGAAACAAGGGTTAAATTAATACCATTTCTACACTTTGTTTAGAGATAAGCTGCACAGTAAATGACAAGATATATAAATTACATGCACAGAATAATCTTCAAAAAAAGAAAGAAAGGAACAAAACAAATATGCGTCGTATCTAAAACTTCAAAAGAAAATGAATACAATATTTTAACTAATGACTCACATAAGACTAAGAAATGATTTGAAAGCAGCACAAGTCTAATATATATATTGAGCTGTACTACACTGCAAAAGTTCGCAATGCGTTGGAGTATACAATTCAACTAGAACCTGGCAGTTAGCCCATAGGTCTTTGGTTTGATTCCAGGTTTCGTTAGGATTTTTTCTCCACTTTTTTCCGCTTTTATTCTACGCAATGTTTACTCGTTGCTCCTGAGGCGTAAGTAAGGATATTTGAATTCATGAAAGAGAGAAAGTGACGATTTGCTATCTTCACTTCACTTCACTCCTCGAGGGGCCACAGTACCTGTCATTGTTGGGACTCAAGTTGCAGAGGACGAAGAATTTTTGCAAAAACATGAACCTTAAATAATAACCATAGCACGTAATATAATAATATGTAGTGGGATTAAAGAACACGATATATAAAACTCATTTCAATAAATAAACTAATTAATAAACAAAATTTTAATTATAATTATTTGTGAACAAACATTCTATATAAATATCCACAATATTTTTAAACGTAAAATTTTGTACAGAAATGTAATCATATTTTAAAAAAATATTTAATGTGCATGAATTGTTTTAAAAACAAACTCTGAAACTAAGCGAAGTTAAACTCTACAACAAAAAGTTCGCTTGCTTTCTTTATAATTATAGTATTTAATCCAAGTCGTATAAGAAAAAATATATATATAATAGTTAGGGCTAATAATCTAAACAATAATCCTGAAACCGTTTCATTCTAATATTGAAAAAAAAATCTACAAAAGAAAATACTTATTACAGAAAAAGCAATTAGATAAACCTAAAGAAGCAATTTTTTAAAATTGGTCCTATATTTGAATTTTCTCTTTTATACTTATGTCACCAGAAGTCAATGGCGGCCACCTTACCTTGTGGTCATAGAAGTCTGACACGGATGGCGAGGCCCCGAGTTCGAGTCCCGGCTAGGACATGAATGTATTTTCTCTCCCCTGTCCTTTCCTTGTGTAAATGTGTTGTTGTGTTGTGAATGGTTGGCCTACCGAAAAATGGATCTATGGCATGTGTGTACCCAAGTAGCACACTTCGTTCTTTAAAGGTTGTAAAATGGTTATTAACGTTGTAACAAACCGCTTAAAAACGTTTATAAAACGTTTAAAGGTTATTTGTGCTACCTGGGTACTGTAGAAGTCGGAATGCACACCAAATGACGGTATAGCAACAACAACCAGAAGTAAATAATTTTTTTCCTCACATTAAAATTTGAAAAAATATTGAAATAAGATATTTTCGACATTATAGTAAAGTCCATAAATTTGCCGAATCATCAAGCAAAATTTTCCGTACTGGGATTTTTTTTTTGAGAAGCTAGACTGAGCTCCCGTGACTACCCTTGGAATATCCCTGATAATGTGTACTATTCAAATGATATAATTTTGAGAGCTTCAACTCAATTGTCTGGGGAGAAGACCATTAATTTGACGTAAAAACATGTTCCAAAATGAAATTAGTATTTATTTTTGAAAATGGCTTTCGTAAATATCACAAAGGCATTGAATGAAACAATTTTTAACAAAATGCAGTCAAGCAAGTAGTTTTCTTCTGCAGATTACATAAATATACGCGAAAGCTTTATCAGGATCAGTTAGTACAGGCAACAAACTTAATTTAAATTTATTGTTTTTTTGTTTTTTTTCTAATCATTTTTTTCCACTTTATGGAATCCTTTGATTGGGAATAATTGTAATGTGGAGCACTTGGCTCATTTTCAAACTTTTTCACTCTACTTTGCAAATCAGGACGAATATTTGCTTGTCAAACAATGCCAAAATTAAAATTAATGAAATTTAAGCTATAATGTTTAATTCATAACCAAAGCATTCTGTCAAGTTAATGAAAGAAAAAAAAACCATCTAGCACGTTGACTAAGTCGTTAACTATATAACACTAGCTGAGTGGTCCGGCGTAGCACGGGCGACTTTGGAAATAAAAGCGATGTCAAGTGAGGCATCCGCTTTTGGTAGAGCCGCAAACTCGCCGCCACGGTGGCTCGCTATCAGGAGCGCCCTCCACACACAGTTTCCAAAACTACTTGAAATGAACGCCATCTCTCGAGAAGAGTGGAAACTAATCCGCTCGTGCTTTTCTAACATATTATTATTTTTAAACTATAATAATAACTCCTTACAAAATGCGTTATGTTTTATAGCCTAAAGCCTTCCTGATTAAATGAAGTACTCAACACAAAGAACATTTTTCAATTCGAACCAGTAGTTCCTGAGATTAGCGAGTTCAAACAAACTAACTCTTGTGTAGATTTGGATGGCTGCTTCAGAAACGCAATGTAACTGACGGATCTGTCTAAGACTTGGTGTTTATTTAATTAGCCTCTTTTATTTAATTTAATCTTCATGACTACGAAAACTGTTGCTGCAAGATTGAAATTCTAACCCTACCAGACATACTTAGAAATTGGGGAGACAAACTCAGAAATACATTATTCTAAAACAAGAACAAAATGATATTTACGTAGAAGTAGTGAACCATAGGTAAACTTAGAAAACACGGAATTAAATTCAACGTTCAGCTTTCAGTAACAAGTAATCGAAAAAAATATTCCAAAAATAAACAATTCAAATCATTGTATGCGTATCCAATACATAAACTATAGGAACAGATGTCCTCACGCAGATACGTAATCCGTTTTCAGATTTCCAAGCATAGATCAAAATTAATCGAAATTTCATATTCTAGATCTAAACATTCAGTTGTGTCCATTATTTAACGTACCATTGTGTGTTTCGCATTCATATTCATGTTATGTAACTTACCAATTATTCACATCTTCGTGAAATGGTTAGAGTGAAAACATCATTCAATGTGATTCTGTTTAAAGAATTAATAATTTTGACACGAAAGCACCAAATGCTGAATCAAACAAAATATTGGCTTCGTTTATCTTACAGCAAAGATATAAGTAATCTTATTATATCAATATTTTGCTTATATCTATGTTATTCTTTAAATTAAAGTACAGGCTATAATTTAGGAATTGGTTTTTAAAAATATTTAGATATGCAAATAAATACCAAAGCTTTTATTTTAAATATTTATCACTTTAAAAAATAGTTTATTTTTGAGCACATTCATTACAAAATACAGTCAAGCCCGCTTATTAGAATATCGGCTAAAAGAATATCCCGCTTAATATAATACATTTTCAATGTACCAAACTGTTATAGTGCATTATTTTGCTCCCGGATAATGAAATATCCTGCTTATTAGAATATTGTTTTATGGAAAAATGGCTATTCTATTAGGCGGGCTCAACTGTATATTACACAAATAATAAATTAAGTTCTTTTGAACACGAAACAGGAGCTAGATTACGTACGTTTGATTACATGCTTGAAAGAACCGTAATTACAGCTGAATCAGCTGTACCTGCCATAAAAGAAATTGCAACGGTAAAAATAGAGCAAAAATTCATTTTGGAGCAAAGTTATGAAACTTTCGCAAAAACACGCAATTTCCACCATACCTTCATAGAGGAAAATTTGATTTTTAAGAAAGTGTAGACATTGCTCCGAAACACCCTCGCTAAGGAAATCTTCATAGGAAGAATGTGTTTTGAAAACAACCGAAAATAAAATCTCTAAAAGTATTTCACAAAATTGGTTTTACATTTTCCAATTTGCATAATTTGAGCTACTAATAAATGAGTCAATGAAACATTCATTCCCTTAAAACTATGACCTCATTCCTGGGTCAGCAAACAAGGTCAAAAAAGTCTCAAAATATCTTTGAGTCAAAGCAAAATTTTTATTATTTAAACCTTTCAGCAAATAGTTTTATTTTGCACGGAAAGAAAAGTGTCATTTTAATTTTAATTTTGCCATAAGAAACAAGTTTAAGTTTTTTAATCAGAAAGTGACCGTATAATTTACTAACCTGTGCACCTTGTGATGTTTGTTCATTAAAATATATTTTAAAGTTTACAGTTTGCAAATAAAAGTACGTATTCAAATTATACTAGTAAAAATATAATCTTTGCTGTCACAACCAATTTTGTTTCTCTACATTTTATAATTTATCGTCAACCAAGAGTATATATACATTTGCCAACCAAATGAAAACTCCATATAGTAAATTCCACATGTGTTTTTGATTGAATTTAAAATCCCTTTATTTATAAATATGCTAAAGTTCATACAAGATGCTAGATGAAGCCTAAAAAATCCCCGTATCGCTTTAAACTGACTATCCGTTATCCCTAAAGTAATTTTTCGTTGAAGAGAAAAGTCTATGTTTTAATATTTTACATAATGCCGAATTAAGAATTAGTTACAGATCAGGAAGATACGAAACCTATTTTCTGTTCTTGAATTATTTGCAACAGTTATTTAGAACAGAAACCTATTTTGACACAAATTGTCTCAGAAAGAAATGTTTCATCGGGATTACTAATTTAGAACTGAAAAATCCCTGTGAGAATCGAGAAAAATGAACCGATAGCAAGCTTATAACTATGAGCAATTCTCATCAAATGGCGAACGACCGAAGGTATAAAAGGAATCACTTTTCTACCACAAGGTGCTTCATCTAGTTAGCGAGCGACGAGAGAGCGTTCCAATGTATATGGATAATGCCCTATACTCCTTTATTTTGTTTCTTTTTGAATAGAATTACGTGTAAAGAAAAAAAAACTAATACATTCCTGACAAAAAATATTCAAAACTTGCTATCTTACACCAGCTAAAACAGTAAAGACTTTTTATTTTTTTATAAGAAAGAAAAAAAAGTAACAGAAGGAAGAAATAGAACAGAAAAGAATGGGCTACATAAATGAGTGAAGTGCGAAGTGAGTGCAAATGCAACTGAGAGAAGAATCGATTACAGCCTCTACACTACACATGCCTCATTATTACGTTTAAGGAAGAAGTATCCCCAAAAGTAAAATCTCTCTTTTTTTTTCATCTCCTTTTAATTCCGGCTGAAAATGCGAGTACGCGGCATAATGACTTGCGGGTCTTTTTGAAAAATTTTGAATATTAAATTACTGCTAGACTCCTCGAGAGGTGAAAATGACTCGATGAATATGGTGATATTTTCTGAAGAAACTCATGCCTTTTGAGAATTCTATTAAAAAAGTAATAGAAAAGAGAGAATATTAATCACTTTTTCGGTTCGTCTGCTCGTGATTTTTAACAGTGCTCGAGAAAATTAATCTTTTGTAAAGTGTGTATCATAAACAAACAAAAATGGTATTGACTTTTCAAAGAATGAAATGCGAAGAAGAAAGAAGGGTTAAATTATTATTCATTTCGTAGCTTTTCCACTGATTTGACGCTTTTATAGGCTGAAAATGGAATGATGGCAAGTCGCCTTGAGGCAGAAATGGACAGCTTCACTTTGAAATAGGTAGAATGAGGGAGAAAATTAATTTTTTACTCACTCAGTTCATTAAAGTTTGTTCTGCCAACGTGATCTCTCTTATGCTACTTATTGTAAAATGAAAGCTTCAAGGTCATCCGTCATTTCTCCGTAGTCGAGCTTTACCTTCGTGGAAAATTTAGGATATAAAAGCATTAGCGATCCCATAAATTGGTTGGCAACCATTTGGCAACTGTAGGCAATCATATTATTTAAAAAAATAATTTCATTTAAAAAGAGTGACAACCTGGAACCCACTGACGTCCTGAAAACGCACCTGTTGAAATTTAGAGCTGACAAGTACTCACATACTGATCATATTCAGTGGAACTTCAGAAATCTGAACCGATTGGAGCTGAGCGCATTTGGATTCGTGAAAGTCAGGATTTGCTCGAAGTCCTATTTAAACTCTTGTGATCAGCTAAATAACTACTAATAAATATTTGTTTTCGGTTAATAACAAAGCAATTTTACCCATAATAAAGCGTGACTGCTTAAAACGCCAAATACGTCATTAAGAGGATTTAGTACGCTAACTCAACGACGGATTACCGAATTCAGTTCTACATAATGAGGTACGGAGCTAGCTGTATTATACGATGTTTTCAAATGTTTCCTCAAAATGCTGACATTATAAAACTGACTTTGATTTTGAGTCATAGTTTTTGATTTTTCCTTTTTTCAACGCTAATATTAGACCTACACATCACAAAGCGTTCGGATCTTCTCGGTTCAAATTTTTGAAGTACCACTGCACGTGGTAATGGCATGTATGATTTAATAACAGTGACAGTTCAATTTAGTCCTTATTTTTCAGTCATGGATAGATTTTTTTTTTACTTGGAAAATTTTCTCATTATAATCAGTGCTCTTTTTATTAGCTTAAATACGCATGTTGTACAGTGATGAAATATTACCTTTGTGCGGTAGCACCAACGGCTGATTTAGTGGTTAAAAGTAGTGTGAAACTGAACGGGGGGGGGAACGAGTGTACTATAATTTATCAACGAAAACCTGCTTCTTATCTAACACTAAGAATTTAACTATTGTTGTATACGAATGCAAAATTAGAAATCGGTAATGACTGAGACTTTTAAAATTTTAAAACCAGTCAAAAATTTATTAAAAAAAAGTTGTTTCACATTCTACTATTGAACATGCAGAAGGAGCTGTTCTGGTATTTACTTGAAGTTCTCAGGCTGCTTATACTTTCCAACACAGCGTTGCTCTCAATACTAAACAATATCCACCAAAATAATGGATGTACCGTTTTGAAATCCTTAAGGGTTAAGCCACAGTCTCTTCCTTTCCCAGGTAGCACAAATAACCTTTAAACGTTTTATAAACGTTTTTAAGCGGTTGTTACAACCGTTAATAACAATTTTACAACCTTTAAAAAACGAAGTGTGCTACTTGGGTTGTAGCACTTGTGTATTTGTTGGTTTTAAATAAGTAATAGAAAATTTAAAACGAATAGAGCTAACTTCACTAGTGGGAGACTTAAATTTTACACTGCTAAGATTTATTCACAAAAGGCTACTACTATATGAAAAACAATTATTGCATTTAAAATGAAATCTTTGCACAATTTTTGGAAAATTGTTTTAAGAACCCCTTTTCGTTAAACAGTAAAAATTCCAATAATTTCAACGTTGGATTCAAATGTTAGCACATTTTTACTTCTTGAAATTCTGTCTCTGACACCGAAATCTTCATTCTGCATTCCACAGCCAATTTTGATCCGTGAATCAAGGACATAGTAGATCAACCATAGAACGGAAATTCATTAATGCCAGTCGTCAGCCGTACAACAAAATAAATCTTGCGTTATTCAACAGGAAAAACTGGAAAAAAAAGTTTCAATAAAACGTATATTGAACATCAATGATTCCCGATTTATTATTTTTGTGTCGTTTTAGCTTTCAGAAAACGCAGCGCTACTAGACATTAATGGTTTCGTAAAAGAATCTGAAATCAACATCTACCAAGAATATATTTAAGTTTCCAAGAAATAGCGGTGTTTCTGAAAATAATTGATCGCACAAAAGAATATATAACCTACGTTCTTAAGAAACTATTAGGCTTCTAGGGGGCCATGTGGCTGAAAATTAACAGCTTTATGGGCGATTCTCTGTAAACTCGTCATTTTTCACACGAAATATGTCTGGGCACGGTTTTTTGAAATGTTCGTATAATTATAATACTATTGCTCAGAAAATGAATCTATTACTTTGGTTTGAAAGAGGGCCAATTGAAGTTTGTGTTTTTCTGATAAATCATGATAGGGGGTAAGTCCCTCGCCTAGTATAACTAGGCAGGGGACTGTGCAAGGTGACTGTGTTTTTTCTCTTTGTTACGTAATATCTGCAAACCTAATGGAACATAATTAATTACGAAACTACCTGTAAATTGAGGCACAAATCGTGGACATAATAACTAATTTGTTTTATAATTAAATTACTTGACATTAATGAAATCACTTCCCAGAGAACTGTTTTCGTAACGATCCTGATGCATACTTTCATCACAAATGTGCCTCTTAAACTAAGCTAAGTAGCGTTTCAACACCGTTCTTGACGATTTCGGCAAATTCACACTGATTACTTTAAACTTCATGCCAAAAAGAATTTCCAAAAGTTATAGATTTTTCGTAAAACAGCTTTGAATTTGTCTCAAGGGACTGTTTGAAAAAACTCCGGACAGAATTTACATGACAATTTTAAGTTTTAGAAATACATAATTATACCTTACTTCATAAGAAAAATATAGCTTCATTATTCTATTTTTAAATATTAATTGCCAGATTTATGTAGTGTTAATAGGTTTTTTGAAATACTATCTTTAACAGTTAGACTATAGGATTAGGACAGCCGGGGGACTGTGTTTTTGGCGCTTAGATAATTTCCAGAAAAAAAAATTTAAGTGTTATCACTCCAAATACAATTGGGCCACAAAGTATTAATGCTTTACTTGTATTAAGAGCGATAATTACTTTATTACACTTTATTAGTTTTAAATTACTCAGTCCGGACAGCCAATTACCAGTTTGCAGAGAATCGCCCTTATAAAATAATCCGTAACCAAGATTTACTATAAAGTGATAACATCCTTTTATCTTCGCAAAACGAGGATTTTCAAGTTTATGAATGATGAATAATCTGCCATGATTCAATTCGTTCTTCCTAAAAATTATTTATTAATAGATTGTTTTAAAAAGATGACTTAAACTTCATTTCTGAAAATAACTGTAGTACATTTTTTTAATTGCGTGATTTCTGCTTTAAATTTACGAAATAGTACCAACTTCACCCTTTATATAAAATTGCCTACTAAACATAATTTAGCTTTTAGTAAGCATTTGAAAATATTATGATAATTATGTTCAGTTATAATGATGTACTTAAGTACATATGAATGCTATCTTTTTGAAGGACTTATCACTGTGTAAGAATTTAGTGGGGAATTCTCATTAATGTTATGATAAAATTTCACGATCGGTTTTAATACCGGTTGTCTTAACAAGACTTGAAGATGACAGTATTGATATGAAAACTCACAGAATAAATTTCAATTGCAGTTTTGAAATTTTGACTACTAACTGCATTGGACCAATTTCGTATTTTTCTATGTAAAACTAATATGTCACTGACGGTGATGTTTCAGTTGTGTTTATATAGGATAATGCAAAAATGATTGAAAAAAAAATTCTACTTTATATTTGCTAAAATTTTGTGAATTTCATAAAAATGATAACTTTTGAGGTTTCATACATTTCATCTTTCCACACCCGTTATTAAAAAAACTCCTTTTGCCAGAAAGGCTAAGAAACGAATTGCATTTTTTTTTTTTTTTTGCAGTAATTAGATTTTTTTTTCAAAGTAAAAGGGTCAATGATTTCTGTAATCTTTGGATACTACTTTTTTTTTTTTTTTGAAAAGTAGTTTGAGATACGCCTGTCTTTGAGAGAGTCATCTATTACATTTACCCATGGTGGTTCAGTGGTTTTTAATTAATTTTGTTTGTGTTTAATAAAAATAAAATACTTTAGAGAAAACATTTTCACGTATATTTTAACTCCCTGCTTGAAATTTTCAAGCTGGCAAAACTTCCACACTATTTACAACTACTAGCACTAAAATTTAATCACCTCAAAGACTAACGTTCCGTCTCAAGGGCTGATCAAAATAATTTTGACTAAATAGTTCTTCTTCGCAGATAAGAAACTTTGGGAGAAAGACGAAATTAAAACTAGCAAAAAAGTACCAATATCATGTTTAAAACCACTCTGAGTCTAAACAGCCTCAGCGTTAAATTTTGAATAGAAGGGGTTTTACATGTTGAACAATGAACAGCAGGTAATTTACAACTGTAGTACATTGTGCAGCATCACTGGACAAGTAATGTTAGGTATTTTCTCAATCCATACTGTGATCTAACTGAATCAGAAATCATTATTCATGTGCTTAAGGTCGGTTATGTTAAAGAGATCGTACATCAGTGAACATCAGTGGCGTACACCGTACATAGCATCAATGGAGTACATATCATCAGTGGCGTACTACAAGCACTAAAATTTGCGTACATCGGTTTGCGGACGCACAATCCAGAAAAATAGCACTATGAATTATACGAGAAAAATATTTTTGCAGTTTAATAGGGGAGTAGGAGGCACACTTACAAATCTTGCAGGGGGCGCACTTAAGTCTGTATACGCTACTGGTGAGCATACAAATGTTTTAACTCATCTCCAGAGTTTGGTCGTATTTTTTTCTCATTTTTTTGTTGAAGTGTCACTTAGCTTACAGTTGGTCGGGCAAAGTGAAATGGTAAAATATTTTCACAGTTTGCATGGCCACCTATCTAGCAATATTTTAACTAAGTCCCTTAACATACCGCTGATGAACTGCAATAGTGGCAAGACTCAAAAAACACGTTTTAGACTAAGAACAGGTGTAAATATGAAAATACATTTTCTTCAACAGCAATACTAGCACAGCTCATAAATCAATATTAGGTCGTGAGATGGGCAAGCAAACTAAGGCTTCTTTTACATTTTCCTTTAGCAATGAGCCTTTAAACATACTGATCTGAAAACATGATTTTTTGCGTTATGCCACTATTACAGCCCATGAGCGACATAATTCGTTCCAGTCAAAAAATAAATAACTTCAGTATAAAATTAAAAAATAATACCAATCATATTCAAAACTTGTTACACATATTGAAATATATAGTAGTTTATCCAAATCATTTTTGTTTACACTTTTTGTTATTGTAAATTGATTAAGTTCTTGCGATTATAATTTTAAGCATTAATTAAGCTCTACTAATACTAATGTTCAGTCTTGAACTCTTTTAGTTCTTAAGGTTTATTAAGGCACATATTTTAATTTTAAATGTTCACCATCATTTGTCAAGTGCACGCGGGGTAAAGTGTATGGGGCAATGTGAAATAGTTTATTATGTTAACTTACTCATTCTTTTATTAAATCACTTAAGGACTCCTTCATTTATTTATGCATTTATATATTTATTACTTATTAGTTCACTTTTTAATTCATAAATTCATTTATTTTCTTATGCATTCGGTATTTCATTTTACTCATTTAATTTGTCCTCATACATTAATTAAGTCATATTTATTTATTCATTAAATATTTCAATATTAATTTGTTTATTTACGCTTTCACTTGATAATAACTATTTTTAGTAATAAAATAGAAAATACTTATTTACAAAATAACTTTTTTTTTTCAATTTGACCCATAGTTTTTTGATGTGAAAATTTTCCACCCCTTTTTTGAAGGTACTGAATACAGCTGCCACAAATTAAAAAAAAAAATATTGCAATGCTGTTTTACAAAATACATTGGTCTTTCTTTACGTTGTGTAATTTTCCAAATACATTTCCAATTTGTTCATTTTAAAATAGGAAGTTATCTTAAGAATTTCCCTTTGCCTGACATCCCTCTATTAAAAAGGTAAAAAATTAAAAAATAATTGCATGGCATTTTCTACCGATACAAAAACTGAGCACGCAATAGAGGAAACTTATGTTTTAGAAGTAGTGTTTTCCCTTGCATAGGAATTTAGCAATATCAGAGAATTATTATTGCACATAACGAACAAACTATCTACTCCCAAAAGAACATATCGTTTACCTGCGATAGCAGTGGCACATCTGAAAACCTTTATAGTTGATTGGATTTGAAATCTAAACTTAGTGCCGTTTCTTACAGCAAAATTAGCATAAAGTCATCTTGCATAACTTGTGCGTCGTGGTACATAAACGATATAAACAATATTTGCGATATCATTGAAATTTCCAAATGTTAAAGAAATTTTTTCGAACTCAAACCCTACACTTTACACCTTGATTGCAAAGCCCAACCGGTAAATCTATCACAATGTTTGACTACGACGTATTATTTTAAAAGAAAAAAAAAACAGTTGAAATAAGTACTAAGCTAAACCATCATTTTTTTTTTCAAATGAGCCACTTTTGTCGCCAGTAAGTCAAATGTGTAAAACCTAAATGAATAGTCAAAATTAGCATTTCGCGTGATTTTATTTATTATTCCTAAAAAATGCTTTAACTAAATTATGTCAAACATATTTAGTGATTTTTTATAAAATAAATTTGCTGCTTACACAAAGAAACATCATACGCTTATAAATACCTTTCCAATCCGTTAATTCTAAATAATTTAAAAGCATCAAAAATTCAAAAGGTCGAAGGTGACAAACATTTCTTTTATTTCGTGAACTTTACTGAGCATTGAATTATTTATTCCGGAGAATTAAAAAAAAAAAGAAGCAAATATTTACTCTTCCAATTCTAAAAATATTCAAATAACGTATTTGCGAGCACTATTACAGATTAAAGATTCATGAAGCTCTCAGCATAAACATGTTATGAGTTCACCGAGACAACAAAAAACAGAATGCGACTTTCGAAAAAACTGTCGTCTCAACTAATTCATTTTTGTG